>QLNU02014810.1:0-29663 GCA_006491805.2 Dysdera silvatica
GTGCTTTCGACTTCAAGAAGGTAGTCTTTAATTCTTTTGTTGATTAAGAAGCCAACACCACTTGTTCTTCCAGTTTCCGTTCCTCTATAATAAAACAAATGTCCACTTTTAAGTTCCACCAACTCTTCACCTTTTCTTCTAACTTCACTGAGTCCTACAATGTCCCATTTGATCTTGTCAAGTTCTTCTTCCAATTCCTGAAGTTTTGCTTCAGAAGCAAGGGATCGTCCATTAAACGTAGCCAAGGTCAATAACAAACGGCAGCCTGGGCCATTCCAGTGATTCTTAGCACCCCCTGCTTTCATGCCACACTGACCGCTGCCTTGATCAGGAGCACTCCAGCACCTGGAGACTAGGGGCCATGGTTTCTGGTGTGTCAACATAATGGAGGAATTAGCCATAATTTCACCACGCTGGCTAGACGGGTTGGTGAATTAGCCCTCCCCTTCCGCCTTTCTATCCGTGTAGCAAATATTAATTTGCCACATAAATAGAAAGCTCAGCCTGCACCACTTGAAGGCGGGGTAGGACACTAGGTTACTGGCCTGGCCGGTTCCACACATCGTCACATACGTTCAGCGTGTGGGTCTCCTTCCAGTTAGATACCAGCAACCCTTTTGCAGGCCATATATATATAAGCTTATATTTAAATAATTATAATTCCAGTGTACTGTATATATAAATATTTATATTTCACATTTCATACTTAGATTTAGTTCAGATTTCAGTTTCAGGCTTCAAACTATTTTATTCTTTAGTATTTATCAAATTAACTGCCATCACAAAGAATCATTTTTACCTGTTGCCTTTTGTACTTTAAAATACAAGACAATGAAACTGTAGAAGCGATTAGAAAGAGTATCTGCGTTATCAGTGATTACCTTAATCACACAGTGGAAGAAGTTTACACAGTCCAAAAGGAAGTAATTGAGCTTTTGAAAGCTACTGTTTCATATGTGGGAAAGGTTATATATTTTTTCGACAAAGCATTAAGGCACTACAAAAATCGAAAAAAATTTATAAACCTCAGTCAACACCAAGATTTTAGCTGAATGCTGAGTGGCATTTTTTTTGCAACCTCGCATGGTAAGGGACTTTACCTATTAGGTGATATCATTGTTTACCTATTAGGTTATATCGTTTACCTATTAGGTGATATTGTTTACCTATTTTGTTATATCGTTTACCTATTAGGTGATATTGTTTACCTATTAGGTGATATCATTGGAAGGGCCATTAAAAGACATATCAAAAGCAGGTCTTCAAAGAATTGCTCAGGATCATATCGCAACACCAAGGGTTATTAAATAAATCGAACACTATGCAGATTAAATCAAACAACAATGTCAATCAATCAACGTTTATTGGCGTAGTGATACCAACGCCGATGGTATGGCGTGATTAGATGGTGAAACGTTCGAAAGAAAATAAATATTTCTGCCTTCGGTGGGACCTGAACCCACGACCAATAAACGTCGATTAATATTGTTATTTGACCAAAGGCTATGTTTGAGTTCGTAAACAAAACATACCTGGAATCAAATATGTCTCTGTGTCACAATCAAAATGCAAGCACAATCAAAGAGCAAGCAGAATTTCTTGAAGACAGATTTACTTCCTATATTAGGACTTTGAACACTCAAGCTTACCACAGCCACATCCCTTTAAATATATGTATTATAGGAGCCCGTGAAACTTCTCTTTCAGAACGTTTCATTGATTGTAACATCTCCAAAGAAAATATCCAAGACATCTTTTCCTTTGGGTGTGTCAAGAATAACTATTTTGTGGCTTGCATATATCAAGGAAATTGGTGGCTTGGATTTATAAAAAAACATTCCTATTTCTGAACAAGATTTTAAAATACGTTTTTTTATCCTTCAGGACTAAGTACGAGTTTCAAAATTTGCAAATATGACTGAGTATGGGTAAAACTGAAAAATATCTTAAGAATCTTGTGTTTTTTGGATTTATCAACACCCACAGAACGAGTGCATAACACAAAGCCAGAAATGGGTGATGCAATTTCTGAAATTTTTTCCTAAAAAGACGCCAAAATAAGGAGAATGAAACGTGGAAAAAACTATCCCATAAGAGACAGAAAGTGAATCTTTCAAGAACTTGGAAGTTCGACTTTATCTCTCTTTTTTGTTTTCTTTGTGGTTTTACGGCTCAAAGACTACAATGGTCATGCTGTGCAGCGACCAACTGTTTTCCGAGGAATCCAAACCTCTGGACCTACAATTTTCCGAGGAATCCGAACCTCATAAGGCCTAGGGAACCAAACTCCGGACTACAGTGAGCAAATTTCCCCCCCCCAAATCCCCACCACCACCCCCGATCCTTTTCAAGTCAATTTTCCGGTTCTCCAGTTTGAAGGTGGCTGTATCTCATAGAATAATTCGAATAATAGAATGAAATTTTCAGGTTATAAACAGTATGTAGAGTGGTGCTTTCGTGCCAAATTTCAAACAGATAATTGCTCCTCCTTTTGAGTTTTAAGTCACCGAAAATGCCTGTTTTTGCGAATTTTCAAAATTCCAAACTCTTGTATGTTAAATCGGGTTGAAAATAACAACTACATTTTTTTTGGGTAACACCCTGAGGCAGAGTACTAACATATAAAAAAACAGAACATTGATATCTGTTCCCCTTCATGAGGAAATTGTTTTCAGAAAATGACGATTTCAGCGATATTTCGGTCATTATCACATTACTCGGAATCTTTTTTAAAAATAACCTAAAGCTGTAAAACTTACGTGATGTAAGTAAACAAACAACGTAAATTTTAAATCTTTTTGAATGTTTGATTTATCTTTGCTGGTTAATAAAATACATGCGATTTTGTAAGTACTTAACTTTCGCACAATTGCACGAAATCTTATTTTTCCGATGCATGTTGCCAAAAAATTAAAAATAAAAACAATTTGCATTTGGTTTTTGACTTCTCTTGCATATATGTTTCAGCATACAAAGTATGAAAGAAATAAAAAATGATTCAGCAAAAAAAAAAGTTGTTGAAATTCCGTGGAATAACCCACCTGTAACTGTTATTACTGCAACTGCTACTACTGTAAATAATATTGCTGTAACTGTTACTAATGTTACTGCCACAGTTTATATCCATACTCAGTTTGAAAATACAGTAAACTCTTGATTTTGACCTTGATTTGGTCAAGACCCATTGACCAAAATGGGCGACACGTTTATTGTGGGTAATCGAATTCACGGATAATGCGAACATCGAAAAATGCTCTAAAAATATACATACTGAGCAAATATTAAAATTTCGAATAACTGCGCATTATTACTAAACATATATATATTTAAACATTATATTAAAAAATTTGAAGTTGTAGTAAAGAAAAAGATTTTACCCTCAATGTGTTTTTAGAATGGCGGTTTTGTGCAAACGCCGCGGGAACGACCAACCGTACGGCGATGAGAAGGATTTTCTAACAGTAGTTTCTGATGTATATTTTGATATTTCTGATGTATATTTTGATATTTCTGATGTATATTTTGATATTTCTGATATATATTTTAGTAATTGATGTAGTATAGATGTATAATATTGATATAGTATAGATGTATAATATTGATATAGTATAGATGTATAATATTGATATAGTATAGATGTATAATATTGATATAGTATAGATGTATAATATTGATATAGTATAGATGTATAATATTGATATATTATAGATGTATAATATTGATATAGTGTAATAGACCGCGGACTAATGTATATTCTGTGGAAACATAGATTATTCTGGCAGTGCGTTTAATACAATTCGTCACAATTTTGGACTTCACAGTTTTTTTCAACTCATATGAAGTAGTATTTTGAAAATCTGTAGTTTGAAACGATGTCACGGATTTAAACACGATAAGATTTATGCATATATTATCTGCAACGAAACTCTCGCTGTCAGGACTAATCGGTAATATTTCGTGATGCGAAATTACGTCTTTCTTAAAAATCAATTCCGCTTGTCATTTTTTAAAATGTTGAGCGTGTTGCTTGGGCGCGGATAACCAGCTCGTAGATAAGTAGTACAGGCCTGCATAAAAGTTTAGACACAACACAAATTTGAGTATAACAAAATACTATTAAAACTGAAGAGGCAGGAACTTTAATATTACGAAGTATGAACACATGTAATATGCAAATTAAAAATTTGAGAACAGAAATCACATCAGTAGCGAACTTGCTGCAATATATAACTTAAAATAAGTAAAATATGTGGCACAAAAGTTTAGGCACAAACATAAATTTTAGCACTTGCATAAGGAAATGAACAATTTTAATAATCAATGTAGCCACCATTACTTCGTATTAGATTAAATACGCGGTCGTTCATTGAAAGCACAAGATTTTGAAAGGTTTCTGGTTCAAAATTAAACCACGCTTCTTCTATAGCCTTTTTAAGTTCTAAAACGGACGGATATTGCTTTCCATTGGCATACACAACATTCGTTAGTATGCCCCATACATTTTTGATGGGATTACAGACAGGACTAAGAGCAGGCCAATCGAGTTACATAATATTTTGCGCATTTTTGCATATCTCAAATGCCTGCATTCTACAATCCTTCTACGTATGGTTTCTCTTGACACTCGCATTGCTAACGTGTTTTTTATTTGATTTGCAGACAGGCTTTCATTTGAAGCCAATCTTCGTATTTGTCTATCATCCCGAATGCTGGTCACTCGAGGCCTCCCAGATCGTGATTTTGGTTGATACTGATCACCCCGGGATAATACTCGATAAATGCCTCGCTTTGAACGGTTCAATGCAAGAGAAATTTGAGTAACCGATTTACTTTTAGTTTTCAGCCTCCAAATCTTCGAAATCTCGTCATTCGTAAATTGCTTTGACATCGGCATCGTTCTAAGCATTCTAAATTATTTCAGGCCTTATATAACAACTCTGGGAAACGCCCCTTCGATCACTTGGGAACTTCGCGCCGTTAATTTGCATAAATCTGACATATGTGCCTAAACATTTGTGGCATGCAGATTCCAATATTACGGTGTTGGGATATTTTGTTTCAGTACTTTTGGTAATCTTTTAAATTGCACAATTTATTATTGGTTCTAGGATTATTTAGATACAATATCGGCGAAGTTCAATGCAAATTCTCGCTTTTATTTATAATTTGCCTCTGTGTCTAAACTTTTGTGCAGGCCTGTAGTTTACTGTATCACACAGATACAGTAAACTACAGGCCTGCACAAAGAACTTCAAATATCACTGAGACATACGAATCAGAAGTTTCCGAACAGGCGCTCGTCTCCTGATGACTCTTCCATTTCCAGTTGGTTATCAAAGTAGGCAGCATCAGCTAATCCAATGTACACGCTATTATCTACATATCTTTTTGTGCTACGGCTAAAATAGTTCACACGAAATTGATCTACATGGCAATGAAATGTATCAGCCGAATTCTTGAATCCCTCTACTGACTGTTCCTCGTCGATGTCTATGGCAGTAGTGTCTGCAATATGGCACGAGTTCATCTGAATGACACAGTCACCATTTGAAAGCGACCGTTCATTTTCACGAGTTTCAGATTGGATACAAGAATCGTCCACAGATGAATTAGGGAATAACGAGCTTTCTGATGAAACATCCGATTGGCTTGTTTCAGAAAAATGAGCCAATAAATTTTCCCCACTGCCCTTTCTATCAGAGTTTGAATAAGGACTTGGGGTTTCACTTGAGCTGGAAGTTGGAGTTTTTACAGCTTTCTTCTTGAAACGCTTCTTTTTAAAGTGGTTTTCTACCTGGTCCCACGTGTACCGATCCAACCAATGCAGTACGCACATCATGATCATCAAAATTATAAGTACGACGGGAATCACAATTAAAATGATAGTTTTAAATGACAAACTACCTTCGAAATCTTGAAGATTGACGCTTGCCTTTGTGTGATCCACGTCTTCATACAAACTGATACTGTCTGTATCCTCAAACACACGGTGCTTGTTTATTACATGTCCTTGGACATCGCCAGTGGTTTGCTTTTGATTACGAAAACTATCCATGTTTAGGCTAATATACTAAACTTATATTTAGCTTAACAATGACGTAATCTTTACAATTTTCTGTATTCAACGTGAAAATTCTCAACAATATGCAAAAGTTTGCACTACAAAGTTTATATATATAAACAATTATCTCAAACAATGACTACTCGTGTCGAAATTAATATACTGTTGAATGAAATTATTGTTATTTTAGCTTAATCTTAGCAAAATCGTGTCCAACAAAATAATATACTTATAACTAGATTTGAACAATAATTCAATAGAACTTATTGATTGATTGACATTGTTGTTTGATGTAAGCTGCGTAGTGTTCGATTTATATAAAATGGATACATATATAACTTGGTTTAATAGCCACCACCATCTTGGCTAAAATGTACTACCATAATAGATATAAATCTTTGTTAATGTAACCCAGCATATAGAAGCATATATTCGAGGCTGTAATCAAAGTAATTTAATTAATTTCAAATAAACGAAAATCAATCTATCGCCAGATCACCTCTATGTGGGGTTCCTCAGGGGTCGACATTGGGACCTTTGCTTTTTATTTTTTATATTAATGATCTTTTTTTTCTGACAACTCGATCTAAAGTTCTATGCTTTGCCGACGACACAAGCATCTTTTATAGTGAAAGGAATCTTGATGTGCTGTTTTCACTTGTAAATAATGATATTGATATATATATAAAATATTTTGGAGATAATTATCTTTCACTTAATACAAAAAAAAACAAATGTATCCTGTTTCAAATAAACATAACAAAAACAACTACTTATGTAATACCATAAAAATAGATAACGATATAGTTCCGTTATCGCAGGAGACGAAATTCCTTGGAGTTACTATTCAATCCAATTTAAAATGGGATACACGCATTAACCTATTGTGCTTAAAAATTGGTAGATTTTTGGGAATATTGCGCAACATTAGTATTTATATACCTATAAAATTTTTGATCAATCTGTATTATTCTTTTATTTTTTCTCATCTTTTTTATTGTTTATCGGTCTGGGGATACACTTCACAGGCTAACCAAAGTAGAATTCGGTCATTACAAAATAAATTCTTCAATATTATTAACCATAAATTACCACAACCAATGTCGATCAGTGAGGTTCCGCAAAGATTCAATTTATTAACTTTTAATCAAATTTTAAATTATAAAATTTTGTTATTAGTGTTTAAAAAAATTAAAAATACTAGTCTATCTATTCCAATTGATTTACAGCAACCTACACATAACTATCCAACAACAAGTAGACATAACTACAGACCTCAATTTTCTCGTCTGGAGCTGGGTTGCCACAGAGTGGGTTCTTCAGGTCCTAAATTATGGAATCAGCTGCCTTCTAATATAAAAGAGATAAATTCCTATTCTAAGTTTAAGTCTTTAATCCGGATCTTCCTTACTAATTCTATTTAATCAATGGCATACTTAATTTAATTTTCGCTGATGTTTGCGCAGTGATATCCCATGGGGCTGCTTTGGCTATCTGGTATCTCCTGGGTGGTGCAGGCTTTGTCAGACTACGTCTTTACCTGCGCTACCCAGGCAGACATGGACAAAATTTTATTTCGTGGTATATAAATTAATGTATTTATATTTTTTTTTTTTAATTAAATTTGATGTATTTATATTTTTGTAGTTAATTTTATGCATCTATATTTTCGTATAATGTTAATGTAGATATGTCTTTGTTCTTATAATTAACTTAAACTAACATTAATTTGTAATCCCAATGTATAATTTTTGTTGTTCATGTTGCTGCCTAAATAAATTTGCTAAAAAAAAAAAATTAACTCAGAACAACTTATTTTCGTGTTTAAAGGAATTATGAGATATGGCATTTTTTAAATATTTTATTAAATTTATTCAAATTACATGAGGCTTTTAGTTCCAACAAGAATTTCAGCTACTCTCTATATAAATCTATGTTCTTATTTGTTTTTACTCTAACGACTAATTATTTTAATTGATCGTATATTCAATTACCAGAACCTATTATAATTTATATGTATTCTGTATCATATTTTATACATATTCTGTGTCATATTTTATACATATTCTGTATCATATTTCATACGTATAACGTATTACATATTATACGCAATCTGTATCATATTTTATACGTACTCTGTACCATATTTTATATATTTCAATGAAAATGGATTTAGATTCAACATTTTATTGAATTCTCAATTTGGGATAAATTTTTCTCATGGAATATTTTAATGACTGCGGAACTTAATTTATGTTTCGGAATACTTGCAATCTGACTGAAATTTATTTCTTTCATATTTCAGAGTATACATGGTTTAAATTCTTTCATTTCTCTAATTTTTGTTCCAACATATTTCAATCTTTTGTTACTTCTTTCTATAAATTCTATTTCAGTTTCCACTTTTGCAAATTTCTATCCTAAAAATCGCCTAACTAACTTTTCTCGACAAAATTTTATCCGGAGGAACAATTTTTTTTTCATATTAAGCTTAATAAGTTTTGATTGCAAAATACGAATTCAATTTCGTTTTATTGAATTGATTCATTATATATTTCTACGCATTTGCAACTTAAAAATTTCCTATCCAATTCTCGAAATTTCTCTTGTTCGAAGAATTACTGCGTAAGTAGGTTTGTAGAGCAAGCGCTATAGTGGTTTCGGATCTAGAATAAAGGTTTTATGTTCTTTCAGAGTGGTTTGAATTACGATGAGAATGGTCGTGTATAAACCTGCCATGATTTGGTGGTCCCATTATGACGTTATTCACAGTTCCGACGGGAAAAACAAATGAAATTCTACTTCCACCTTTTCTCTATTTTGTAATAACATGGAAACGTTATTTAATATATATATTGACGACATTATGTTACCTTATAAGATGTCTCAGAGCCTCTTCAGCCTGTGGACTCGCTTTGAGGTATAGATTCGCCCTCACTTTTACGTTAGAAGATCGTAATAATAATAGTTGTCGTTAAGAAAGTGCAGTTGAAATATGAATACGAAATCAGCTTTATTAAAGTTTAGGCTAAACTTTGCATTCTACATGTTGCTATCCGCAAAAGGTCGATATAGGGAAATGCTATCATCTACCACCCTTCTTCTCATCACGCGACCATCCAGGCCTAAAATTGTTCCGATTTTCCCACTGCGGTTCGAAAACTCAGCAGAAGTTCCTAAGTTTCATCTCAACTTTCCAAACACTCACTTTTTTCTACGTCTGAAAGTGTAAAAACAAATGAATTATAAAGAAAATTTCAAGGAGAAAAATTATTTGAAATGAAAATAAATTGCAATAAAGAAAGATTTTCCTTTCAAATAATTTTTCTCCTTGAAATTTTCCTTATAATTTATTGGTATTTAAATTTTCCGTTCACATTTAAATATTTGTTTCTAAATTATATTTATAATATTGTATTTACCGGTTGTATTTTGAAGCAAAGGCGCAGATACCCTTGGTAAAAGTTATTCATTATTATTTACTTATATATTCATATATTTATTTATTTTTCATTTAATAAATAATTATATATACCGGCGGATCCAAATTTAAACAGGAGGTGTTTAGACCTCTCGGTGGAGAAAACTACTTGGCCAATTTCACCCAAATTTCGTACACATGCTCCCCTAAGTATGCGGTTTCGATTTCTGAAAGAAAAAAATAAGTTCATATTTCAGCTGCTAGGGAAGGAAGTGGTGCTGCGGAGCAGGCAATTTATATATTACTTAACATGCGCAACATCCTCTGCCTATATAAGGAGTCGTGAAGCATTTTTTTCACCATACGAGGACTCCGACGTGAAACTTACTTTACCAGATCGCGGGTTACTTGTTAAGCTCTTTTATCAACGAAATAGCAATGCTTCTGCTGCATTTAAAGCATTTCGGCAGGCAAAAAGTTTACGCAGGGGCCCTCTAACAATTATAAACCTTCGAATCATGATCTTGCATTTTGAAGAGACCGGAACATTCGCCTTTAAACCAGGACGAGGCCGCAAACCAACTCGAGTGCAGCAACTGGAAGAAGTTGCAACTGCAGCAGTGGAGCAGGGAGCAGCAAGTGCACGTGGTATCAAAGTGCACGTGAATAAACAAATGAAATGAATAAAGAATTGAATAAACAAATGAAATGAATGAGGAATTGAATAAACAAATGAAATGAATGAAGAAGTGAATAAATAAATGAAATGAATGAAGAATTGAATAAAAAAACGAAATGAATGGATGAAGCCAGAAAGGCATTTTAAAGACATTTAAAATTGAATTAATGAATATAAACATTGAAAGAAAACAACTCTGTAAAAATACGAAAATTAATTAAGATGAACTTAGTGTACGAATGTTCTCACAGATTGTAATGGTAATTTGTCATTACTTGTTAAATAAGTATCCAACTAAGCACTTTGAATGCATTTCTATAGAATGTAAATAGATCTGAGGTACTTCGCCCTCCTGGGAAGTCCTACGTAGCAAACGTCATGATATTGACGTAATGTATGTAACGGTATAAAGCCGCTATCAGTCAACATATGCTTGCTTGCTGCTTGCTGACGTGCTTCTTCGCTTGCCTGCTTCACTTGTGTTTTGCTCCGCTTCGGCTGGCTGGTTCCAGTCGTGGTCTGGAACAGCCCTGGTTATGTTGAATATGTCAGAAGCCCGTAAAAATTTAACTGTTTAGTAGCATGTCAACTGTAGTTAGTTTAAATGTACTCCGAGAAAGGTTCTGGCTTGATTTCTTCCGAGGTGTGTACGACTACCTCGCGGCAGTTTGTTGTATGCCGACTGTAAGCTGCCTCTTTAGAAATGAATCTGCCTAATTTCGTTCTGCTGAGTAAGACCGCTGTTTCTCCTGATTGTTCGATGAAGGAAGTCTTCAGGAGCCTACCGACGTATCTTTTCTTGTCTCTCATAGCGGAGGATTGGTAGCTACTTGTGCGCCTCATAGTGGTTGTCTTCTTAAGCAAGCTGTACGTGTGCCGGCTGAACTGTTAGACGGAGTGGAACAATACTGAAGTTCGGACTAACTGTGGCTGCGTTTGCAATGATAAGTACTTTGTTTATTTAACTTTGTTAATGCGGGTTTTCTGATGAACAGTGTTTTATGGGCTGCCTAGTTTTTTAAGTAATATGTTCTGAGTTAGAATAGTAATATAAATGTTAACTGGTGTTATAGGAAATTGTACTGAATTTGTATATTTAATTCCGTAAGTTATTTTGACTAACCTTTAAGTGTGTAGCCTTGTACGTTGAGAATAAGAATATGGAGTAAGGGATTTAAGGATAATCGATGACGTTAAAAAAAAAAAAAATTAAAATGGACATAATCACTGCCCAGGATTGAAGCGTAACAAAACAGATATCAATAATTAATTCATAAATAATTAATACGATATCACTAATTAGGCTGCTCAATCATGCCGGGCGGCCCGCGGGCCGATCCGGCTAACTAACGCACGAGAACGGGCCCTGTCAGCAACCGCGTGAATACTCGGTGAGAGGGTGAGAATGTTTTCACTAGCGCCTAGCGCCAGTATGAAACTTTAGCGGCGATCTAACTTTTTCAGCCATTGCGCATGTGCAAAGAACGTCACCCAATCGTGTTTCCAAATTAGCCTTTTTTGTGCTAAATTCTGCTAAATCGTATATTTCTAACTATAGGAGATACCCAAAAGCATGATATTCTCAATACCATGAAACTTCTTTCGTACTGTTTCATGTATCGGCATACTCAGTAGTTTAAAGCAATTTTCAATGACGCCTAAGTTATAATTAAGAAAAATGTTATATTAATAAATTACTAAGTTAAAATTAAAACAAATAGATTTCAAACTAACGTTTTAAACGTGCTTAAAAATAAAAAGACCACATACAAACTTTGGGGCCCCAATGATACCAGGGCTGCGGCCCCGGTGGCCGGGTTAATCGGGGCCCGAATCTAATGCAGTTCGACATGAGGTAATTGTAAAAATGGCGGTAGGCCAGTCAGGATTCGTAATGGATTAAAGATTAAACAATTGAAATGAATGAATAATTTAATAAACAAATTAAACGAATGAAGAATTGAATAAATAAATGAAATGAATGAAGAATTGAATAAACAAATAAAATGCATGGAGAATTGAATAAAAAATGAAATGAATGAAGAATTGAATAAATAAACAAATGAAATGAATAAAGAATTGAATAAACAAATGAAATGAATGAGGAATTGAATAAACAAATGAAATGAATGAAGAAGTGAATAAATAAATGAAATGAATGAAGAATTGAATAAAAAAACGAAATGAATGGATGAAGCCAGAAAGGCATTTTAAAGACATTTAAAACTGAATTAATGAATATAAACATTGAAAGAAAACAACTCTGTAAAAATACGAAAATTAATTAAGATGAACTTAGTGTACGAATGTTCTCACAGATTGTAATGGTAATTTGTCATTACTTGTTAAATAAGTATCCAACTGAGCACTTTGAATGCATTTCTATAGAATGTAAATAGATCTAAGGTACTTCGCCCTCCTGGGAAGTCCTACGTAGCAAACGTCATGATATTGACGTAATGTATGTAAAGCTATAAAGCCGCTATCAGTCAACATATGCTTGCTGACGTGCTTCTTTGCTTGCCTGCTTCACTTGTGTTTTGCTCCGCTTCGGCTGGCTGGTTCCAGTCGTGGTCTGGAACAGCCCTGGTTATGTTGAATATGTCAGAAGCCCGTAAAAATTTAACTGTTTAGTAGCATGTCAACTGTAGTTAGTTTAAATGTACTCCGAGAAAGGTTCTGGCTTGATTTCTTCCGAGGTGCGTACGACTACCTCACGGCAGTTCGTTGTATGCCGACTGTAAGCTGCCTCTTTAGAAATGAATCTGCCTAATTTCGTTCTGCTGAGTAAGACCGCTGTTTCTCCTGATTGTTCGATGAAGGAAGTCTTCAGGAGCCTACCGACGTATCTTTTCTTGTCTCTCATAGCGGAGGATTGGTAGCTACTTGTGCGCCTCATAGTGGTTGTCTGCTTAAGCAAGCTGTACGTGTGCCGGCTGAACTGTTAGACGGAGTGGAACAATACTGAAGTTCGGACTAACTGTGGCTGCGTTTGCAATGATAAGTACTTTGTTTATTTAACTTTGTTAATGCGGGTTTTCTGATGAACAGTGTTTTATGGGCTGCCTAGTTTTTTAAGTAATATGTTCTGAGTTAGAATAGTAATATAAATGTTAACTGGTGTTATAGGAAATTGTACTGAATTTGTATATTTAATTCCGTAAGTTATTTTGACTAACCTTTAAGTGTGTAGCCTTGTACGTTGAGAATAAGAATATGGAGTAAGCGATTTAAGGATAATCGATGACGTTAAAAAAAAAAATTAAAATGGACATAATCACTGCCCAGGATTGAAGCGTAACAAAACAGATATCAATAATTAATTCATAAATAATTAATACGATATCACTAATTAGGCTGCTCAATCATGCCGGGCGGCCCGCGGGCCGATCCGGCTAACTAACGCACGAGAACGGGCCCTGTCAGCAACCACGTGAATACTCGGTGAGAGGGTGAGAATGTTTTCACTAGCGCCTAGCGCCAGTATGAAACTTTAGCGGCGATCTAACTTTTTCAGCCATTGCTCATGTGCAAAGAACGTCACCCAATCGTGTTTCCATATTAGCCTTTTTTGTGCTAAATTCTGCTAAAATCGTATATTTCTAACTATAGGAGATACCCAAAAGCATGATATTCTCAATACCATGAAACTACTTTCGTAAGTTTTGAAGACGGTTAACAATCGCAAAAAGTGCTACTTTACAATAAATCTTTTATTCTATAAATTGACAAAGGATTTTTTGTGAGAACAAATTACTAGGCTGATAAATCGAGAAAAATCAAACAAAATTTCGAAAATGTAAATCAAAATGATAATTTCTTGAACCGTTGACTGGAAGGTAAGCATTTTTGGATAAACAAATAATGTAGCCTGCCTTTTTTCACTAGTTATTCTTTTAAATTATTGTTCTTTTACCACAGCTTTAACAGCACTATTTGAGGCAGCAGTGGCTTAGCCAGGTTGTATGAACGAGGGGGGGGGGGCGAGCATATAAAAATAGGCCATACTTTTCTTTTTCGTAGAAGGCTTTTTTTTAAAAATAATTTTGTAAGCAAAAGGGCCTGCTTAAAGCGTTGTGAGAAAAAGCAGTATCTTTTGTTAAAAATAAAAAAAAGTTCTTTTGTTTTTCAATTTTGTGTAAGGGTTTTACAAAATTATCTCTTCGATTATTTTTTAAATTTTCACATCGCCCCCTTTTTTCGAAAAATTTCTCGTCGGGGGTGGGGGGGTCGCCACCCTGCACCCTTAGTGGCCTAATCTGTTCATTAGGATGAATTTTTTTACCTGCTGTCTCAAAGTGCGATAAAATAATATTTATACTCTTTTTTTCACGTTACACAAGTACATGTTTCTGCAAAATCCTCCAAGTCATCATCGGAGTCATGGTCATACCTCATATAAACATTTAAAAAAATTTTAAAAAATTTAAAAAAAAAATACAACGCAAACGTAAAGTAGTACTCAATCTATATTTGCATTTGGTTGAGTGTTGCCTCTCGAAGGAAGTCTTCCGTACTGTCGTAATGTCACGCATGCGCAATGGCTGCCGTCGCTAAAGTTTGATACTGGCACTAGACGCTAGTGAGTTGTCTGGCGCGAAATCTGAGAAACCTGTTTCTTCCAGGCGTTTCCGGAGAAATTATTTGTAGGAGATTAACCTGTTTGGCTAGAGTATAGCTGAAGCGCTATGTGAATTTAGCTATTTCATAATTTGTGAATAGGGAAACAGCCCCAGATTCTTAGATACATGTAACTAATTTTAACGTAGGAAGATACGTAGTGTAATTTTAGGTTTCTGTTGTGAGCTGGTATGCCTGCCTACTGGACGGCTTAAACCCTACTGCTGAACTCCTCGTACTTATTCGATTGCCTAAGGGCTTAAAAGCCCAGGTTAGGAAGTTTGCTTAACCTTTAACTAATCGTAATATTTGTTTAAATATTATTACTTTTTGAAAGTTCTAAGAGAATTTATTTAATCGTTTCAGTCTCTTTCCTCTTGAATGGACTTCACTTTATGATAACCCGATATTGCTTAGAAGATACTATTGTTAGAAACAACATGACTATTGATGAGAATTGCCTTGCTGTATTTAGGGAATTTGTTTAATAAAAGTTGATGAATATGCCAATTGATTGATTGATAATTTGTGTTTGATCGGCGACTCGGTGATTTCTGTTTGATCGGAAATGGCCTGTAAACGATTAGATTTATGTAATGTTTTGTGACTAGATAGAATGCTATAGTCGAAGTAAGGAAAGCATTATAAGATAATTAATTGGTTACGGGGAAAAATGAAAAATCTGAATATTAAAGGATGAATGAAGGACTAGATAACGAGTTTCAAGACATTGCAATAGAATTAAAACTATGAAAATAGTAACAAATATTAATTTTATAAAACTGTCTTAAATTCTAAAAGAATAAAAACATAAGTATTGAAAAATTAATTAATAAACAATAAGTGATACAAAAATAAACGAACATGCGTTTTAACATTTTTATGCAATAAGCTGAGCTAGAGAAAATAAGAGAGAATAATCAATAAGAGATTTAAGAGTATATAATGCAATAAAGCAATGATGCAAATATGGATTGAAGTTTTGGTAAAAGGATTAAAGTGGAAATTTATGTTCTCAGGCGAAATTTGACGGTACGCGCGAAAAGATTTAATAGAAAGCCTTTCTTCCGAAATTTAGTTTCGTTTTGATAGGCTCAGACTGAGAAGGCAATTAGATGACGACAGATCTGTCCATTTTTATTGCTACTCAAGAGATAAATCAGTAGAATTAAATAGATTAGGTAAGGTGTATTAGAAAAGAGAAGCTGGAGATAAGGACTTTGTAATAAGAGTGAATGAGAGAGAGAGAGAGGGAGGAAGGAAAAGAGAGAAAATTAGAGGGAACAAGATTGAGAGCTAGAGAAGGTGTACCAGAAATTTGCTTTCGTAAAATGTAATAATAGAAAAGTGAGAAGAGTATAATCTTTTAAAACGTTTAGATGAAGTTAAATTCTTAGGAATAGAGGAGTGAAATTTTTGGACAAAATTCAGAAGGATTTTAATTTTTAATTCACGACCGTCTCCGGATAAGTTAATACATTAAAAGTATGAGATATTAAATTAAGTTTAAGTAATTTGCACTTTGGAAGAAATCTATTTGAGCGGAGGAAGAACTTTATCCATATAGGGATTTTGTTTTTCACAATTAAAATATTTTAAAGTTCAATGGTTATCTAAAAGCCCTACTTCATTTAAAATGAATGAAAATTTAGGAGACGTGTAAAATAAAAGGATGAAATTAAATCAAGGATGGAAATTTTTGGAAGTAATTAAAAAATGAAATTATATCTCTCTTGCAATTTAACCTTTATCAACTGCTTTGATGTGATGGAATTTCCTATTTAATCGCGTTAAGCAATGTGCGAGTTCGAATTCTTTCCGAATTTTATACGTTGCATTGTTTCTAATATGGCAAAATTTTGTATGATTAGAAGTAATGTAAACACTATGGCTGAAAAGAAACTTAAATATGTTGGTGAATATTTTTCTTTCACTTGAACATAAATTTTTCTAATGTTTGAAAATTTTTACCCAAAGTCTTAAATTTAAGTAAATAAAAAGGAAAAAGTATTTGTGGGGTATGACGCACTGCATGCCTTATCACTACCAGGTGGCCATGTGTAAATAGAAATTAAATTTGGCCAGAAAAAGTTCATTCTTAAGATGCTTTTCCTCTATATTCAATGAATTACATGAAATTTTTAATATTTTCGACGGAAAAATTTCAGCATGGGTTTGCCTGTTAACAAACGTGGACTTTTTTTATAAAGCACGACTTATTGTTTATACTGCACCTGAAAACAGCTATTTTTAAAAGCGTTTAAGCTGTCATCGACTTTTAAAGTCACTTAAAGCTTTAGAGATCCATGCTCATATTTTCAGGAATAAACTTTTTTGGCGGTTTTAATGGAAGAACCAGTGCTTATTTAAAAATTAATGTATTTTTGGGGAAAATCTCTTTGAAAATGAAAATGTACCTATCTATTAATTTTGAAAACACTTAGCGGCTTACATATAAGATAATAAGATATAAGTAAATGCATATAAGATAATAAGATATAAGTAAATGCATATAAGATAATAAGATATAAGTAAATGCATATAAGATAATAATATGTAAGTAAATGCACACAAGTTAATAAGATTTAAGTCAATGCATATAAGATAAATAACAAGCAAGAATTTTTGTCCGTCTGCACTATAGGGCAGGAATTCATCGCCAACCAATATGGAGTTTTAATTTTCCGCCAAGTATATTTTGAATAGGTATTTTACTTATATCTACTACTTTTGTTAAGTCCGCGTTGCATTTCTTCTCATAGCGAAGTTATCCTTTTATTCCCTTCTTATTTATCTTTTCCTTTCATCTTCTTTCATTTTGTATTTCTTTCTTTTAATTAGATAATATGTGACCTATTCCCAAATCTCATTTTGTGTTTTTAACGTCCACCTGAATAAAGAACAATTTAATGACTATGATCCCGATAGTTCTAAGACAGCCAATTCGTTTGCTGAATATTTAGTGAGTTCTGTTTTAATTGAGGATGAACCAAAATAATATATTGCAAAAAAAAAAACTCACCTTTCTTAATTTAGATTAAAACCGGATTTAACTACAATTCATGCTGAATTGACTATAAAAACATAAATGTTGGTTAGGGTGCTTCCTTTTATTAGATTAAAATTAAAATATTACAGTGTTGTTGACTTTGCTCACGTTCTAAGTCCTATTGATATAAAAATGGTATCTGATAAATTTGATGAAGATTGGGTAACATTTAGAGGTTGTGCACTTTGAAAAATTTACATATATAGTATATATATATAAGCTAAATAAACAAAATTTCCAAAGATTATTATTTCTATTCTCAAATTTATTCAACAAAACTGAACTGCAAACAAGGCTTTTATAAAACAACTTAATAACATTCACGTTATTTATAATAAATTTGTACGATTCATTTCCTGCTTTGGTTCGCTTGGTGATGACTTTTCTGTGGTGCTCAACAACCTTCAACAGGAATTGTTTCTGTTGTTCATCCCTGACTGACTCGTTGAATTTCTTTATTAGGGCAATACCCTTTTCTGCAATGTCATTTACCACTTTAAGGGCATTGATAAAGCTTCTTAGCCCATCGCTGCAATATCTGCCCATTTCGTTGACCCTAAATAATCTAAAGACTGACTTTGTATGGCTGATAACAAAATCAATCGTCTTTCCCTTTAAAAACTAGGTTTTTTTACATCTAATCGTTTCATTCCGGTTTTGTGAATTTAAAGAATGTCTTACCTTCTTGCACTCTTCATTATCATCACATCTTGCCGAGCGATATCAAATAGTTCCACAAGATCACCTTTTGAAATCTGCCACTTCATATTCTCTGTTCCCATGTTTCTTGATTTCTCTTTATCCAGATTTTAGTATTCCTTGTATAACTTTTGAATACGAGCTATAATATTCCATCATTACAGGGATGTTTGCTTTCTTACACACTTCCTGAAGTTTGAGACTTTGAAGTTCTAGACTTTGCAGCATCAGAGAGTGTTTCTTTCATCTCTTTGTGATAGTAGATGAAGACTATTAGAACTCGTTCCCTCGAGGAAAGCCGTGCCCCCAGAAATTCACCACTTGGTATCTTTTCAAGTAAATAAATTCCCTTTCTACTATTCATTTTGACAATTTAAAAAAGAGAAAAGAATTAGTACACTACAATTTCCGAAAGATGTGGAGTGCAGATATGCTACATATCTCTAGCGGAATGAGTTGAAATCTACAACAGTGTGCAACCCCTATATATTATTCGATTTGTCTGAAATTTAGCGTATAGATCACTTAGAGGAATAGAACCAAAGGAATGAGGAAATTGAGATGAAAATAGCAACTCCGGAAAAATGAAACACCCTAATGTTGGTTCTACCTGCCTGGACGTTAATAACAACTCAATTTGGTCAACATCCTTCAGGAACACAATAACTTGTCGCAATTTCAAAGAGAAACACCCATTTATATTTCTCACAATACTCTCGTCCTTTCTCTTCCTAAGGCTCCTAGAAAAGAGAGCTGGCGCATAGCCGCCATTTTCCTGCCATTGTATCACGTGATCCTCTTCACTGCTGCGTTGAAGTTGAGTGATTTACAAGTGTGTTATTTTTAATAAAATAAGGTGAAATGGGTGAGTGTTCCACTGGGAATTGTTCTAATCATTCGAGGAATAAACATAGAATGTTTGCAAGTTGAGTTTGCTTTATTTGCATTATAATTTTACATTAATCGGAAACTAAGTTACGGTTGCAAATTGTATTTATTGGCGACATCTTAAAAGTTGCGTCAATATTCACATTCGTCGGGTAATCGCGAAGTGTTCATTATTTTTATGCCAAAGTAGCGATCATTGTTTCCAAAGTTGAAAATCTTTATCGCCAAGATAAATGAAAAAAGAAGTGTGCAGAAAAAGGGTGGCTGATGTGCCAGCCTATAATTATTGGGGCCTTATCTCTTTCCATATTTCTCGCAATCTATTATACATTACTTGGCGCAGTATAGCCCAGATGCTCTTGCGCCATAAAAAAGCCAAACAAACAATCTATTATACATTATAAAAAAAATGATATTCAGGTTAGAATTATTAAAAAGCACACGCTTACGCGATACCACAAAACAATGACAACAATGGAAAAAATAAATAAAAAATGTCTATATTTTCCCACACATATATAAGAAAAATTGAATAAATATTATTTTTTTTGCAAAATATGTGCACTTGTGCGTAAAATGTAACTCACAGCTGTCGAAAGTAAATAAAGATTACGTATTATTATTACTATTATTATTAAAAATAAAGAGTATAGGTAATATCAAATTTAGCAATTCAGAAAGATTTTAATTAAATTATAATAATTTAAGAATATTTTGTGCGCGGTTCGATTTCGTTACGCTTATGTCATGTATTTTTAAAGAAAGATTTGCGTTTGAGAACTTCAAACGACAGCTAGTATATTTATAAAATAATAGAACTTCGCCTGTCATCAAAAGATTCCATAGATAAATATTTAGCTTTTAGTAATTAGTTTATTTTCAAAGATTAAGTTTCTTTTAACGTTTGCAGAGTAATATGCAAAATATACGTTGTTAATTATAATTAAGTAAACTTGATTTTAAGAAATTTTTATTCACAAATGGTGGAGTCAAAAGTGCTTGTATTCATAAAATATTAATTAATATTATACATGAATTAGTTGAGTTTGTTTGTTTGGGGTTTTTATGGCGCAAGAACATCTGGGCTATACTGCGCCAAAATTATTTGAGCAAGGAATGACACGTGCCTGTATTCAGAGGTGGGGGGGATCTCAGGTACTGGTTTCTGAATTTTTAATGGGACTTAGCTACATTCCTGCATGCTATGAATGTATCGATACATGCTGGAAAAATATTTGAACCCCCGAAATTAAATCCTGGCTAAGGTCTTGAAATGACATATTTGAATTTCAAGGAAAGATCCTTTTGAACTCGGATGGGCTTTTGAAAAGAACCTTTCGCAGAAGTTTGCAATATTTGTTTTCAAGTATGTGTCAGGAAATGAAGCCTTTTGATAAAACGAGCGCAAAATAAATAGACTTTAAGACGTCCTCATAAGAGCGTGAAGCTTATTTGCTCTTCTATCAAGCGTCATGCTCTTGCATGACACTTGATAGAAGAGCGAACGAATTGCAGGCGAGTGGATTTCCTTAAAGTTATTATATTCTTAAAGAATAAGCTTCTTTTTTAAAAGTGCAAAAACTTAACGTCAAAAAATATTTTAAATATTTAGCATAATGTTCGTCATTTAGATCATTAGTGTTCTTTTAAAAGTGATACCGTACCAGAACTCTTTTATTTAAATTTTATATGAAGCAAAATTGCCTTTGAAATTATTTGTTTATACAGAATTTTTTAGGTAATAGTTGTGAAATTATTCATATAACACATACTCTTACATGGTACGTTAAGACATAAGGTCACATTATCAGTTCACACTATGTCACATACAGTGCTTGAGCAGCAGCAATGGGATAGCAAGATTTTGGGCAACATGATGCTGTCATCTCTCTCCCTCTCTTTTTCTCTCTGTCGTTAGTCGAAGAATCAATCGTTTGAAAGGTACCTATGTAGGATTGCATTCCGAAAGTAATGGAGATGATAATATATTGTCTGGACAATTGTGAGTTGATAGGCTTAAAAAATGGATGATATTCGGTATTCAATTCAACGTCGTTCCATTAGGGAGGTGGTAGAGAAAAATTGCATTTCTCATTCGTTAACGTCAAGAGCATATGGAAATATGTCATTTATTTACAAAATTCCATTATGGCTAATATGGACGCCGAAAACTGGCGTATACATTCGGCCATCGACGTTTGTTTTATCCTATTTTAGTTAACTGCAGAGCAATAGTAGCACAACTTACCATCGACTTCAATAAGGAAGGTGCTGGTAAAGTTTCAATTAAGAACTTCAAATGATAATTCGCTGTGAAAGATTATAGTAGCCCTTGGTCTACTTAGCTCCATTGCTAACATCGTGTTAAACCCTTCTTTGTCTCATTCGAGCCACAAAACACCAACATGACGACTTCGATGTCTGAAAATTGGTCTTCTTTATCCGATAAGTCTCGGTTTCGTGTGTTTCTAGCAAACGAAAAGTGTTCACTAAGCGGAAACTCAAAGAAGTTATGAACTACACATGTTAACAAGAAACTGGTCAGGAAGGTGGACGTTTAATAAGGATTTTAGAGGTGTTAACTGGTGTGAATTGGGCCATCTCATAATGACAAACTTGAGGGACTATTTCGGGAAAAATGAAGCGCACTGGAACTTGTTTTTTTCAACGGCACGTAATCTCAGAATATAATCAAACGCTTTCTCATTTTTTCAATTTGTAGGACATACTTATTAATCGAAAATTTTAAAAATATAATATTTCAGCGATGATCCTGCGTAAAAACATGAAATCTTCTTATTTAATTAGTTAGATGCAGGGAAATATTTTTCTAACTAGAAGTTTCTTGGTAGAGGGAACACGTATAAAAAAATTAAATTGCGTATTTTTTATACATATACAATCCCTTGCTAAATAAACAACATATTCAACATCTTTATATAATGTGAGCACTGTTTATCTACTGAAGCTTTTACTGTGACCAGCGGCTAAACAGGTAATAGCGGTTACATCTATTTTGAAACACCCTGTATATAACCCACCATCATAAGCTATGGTTAGCTGTAAAGTAGGAAAAACGATATCGACCCGGGGGAAGGAGTCGAACCAAAGACTGCTTCCAGTGGACCGAAGCGTCCATACCAACTAGACCACCCAAACTTGGGAGATGATACCCTTATCTTCGTATATATATAAAGTGGAACCTGGTAAAGAGACCACCTTGGTAAAGTGACTACCTGAAAAGTAACCACTTTCTATAAGAAAGAATGGGTAAGGACTTAGTCATGCTTATACCAAAATTTGTCGTGTATAGTGACCATCTGCCTATGGTGCCCATTGAAGTCCAGTCCTAAAAGTGCTCGCTTTAGGCAGGTTTTACTGCATATATTTCTTCGGCAATAGTTTTACCATTCTTAGGGATAGCAAAATTACCACCAGGGGTTAACATCCAAAGCCTACGGACAGTGTTATTTATACTCATTGTTATTAATATGTTATCAGCCAGACTTCATAGGTTCTGAATTTTTGCCCCAAATCTTACGCTATTATTAAGTTTAGCCATTTCTGCTGTGCATATTTTTAGAAAGCTGAAGTTTATGGCATTATATATGTATATAGCCAACGTTATGGGAGAAATAATTCCAATAATACATATATGCAAAACTCAGGAAAAGCAAACACTTCTTTGCAAAATTGGATCTTCTGAATTTTAGGCAATTAAAGTATAAAGATAAGCTTTGTTGAAAATTTACTTGCCATAAAACCCATCATCACATTGTTTTTCTTAGAATGCAAAACAAAGGAAATTACACAGTGAAGGCTTTCGAAGCATTCTCCAAGAACAAGGCCCCAGCTCTCTAATACACAGAGGACCCTCACTTATTGAACCGGCGTGTCGCCACTGACACTAAAGGACGGAATATTAATTATCTTTTAACACAAATTACATTTAGATGCCACGATCAATAGGAATCACTTGAGTTTTCCATATATGCAAATACGGTGGTGTGCGAAACAAACTTATCGAATTTTCTCTATCACTTGATTAAAGGTCTATACAGCTGAATAGACGCCGCTGTTGCCTATTCAATGCGAGGGGTGTGAGGAGAGACGCCATAGTGATCTTGCGACCCAATTACCTTTAAGCGAATCCAACGAAAGGGCTTATATTGTGAACTACAAGCATCCATTTGACCAAATATTAAATCGAGGATTTATACCATACCGCCAGCGCCCGGTTAAGTATTTTGTGGGCCCTAGGCTGGAAGCAGAGAATGGGCCCCTAAAAATTGGAGCCATTGCAATATTTAGCCAATAAATTACGAGTTTTTCTTCGAAGCCCATCATCTATAATATCCAGGTTTACCAATATTGAAACTTGGACACTTGTAAATAAAATTAAAATAACTCTTGAGGGGCCCTCCAAAATTGTGGGGCCCCTAGGCCTACTTGGCGATATGCGTATACGCCTATTGGCCTATACGTAAATCCGGAAGTACATACCGCCAAGGATTGACACCAACAATTAAAATATTATATCTCAAGTGTGTTATGGAAGTGGTGAAACCAAACGAATGGACATTATTTTGGAGACTGTGTTGCAAGAATTATTTTCTACGTCAACTATTGGCGTAAGAAATTATATCATATACGGCATTATAAACACCATACCCCAAACATTGGCGTAAAAATTATATCATAGGTCATGCGAGTATGGAACTCGCTACCTTACGAGTATAATTTACAAATATGTGATTCAGTGCTTTCATTTAACAGACAACTGCGCACTTATTTAATTAACCATTAGATATTTCTTATTGCGTACATGTACACTTACTCTGATGTTACTTACCTTCCTGTTTGCTTCTAGGCGGCATGGGCTTTGTCAGACCTTTGTGGTCTTTTTCCAATGCTTCGCAGGCAAATTGTCGAAGTCTTTCTGTCATGGAAAAAAAAAGCAGTAATATATTATGTTTTAGGATAATAATTATGTATTCTTTACATTATGTATTATTTACTGTGTTCTTTATATTATGCATTATTTACTGTGTTTTTTATGTATTATTCATTGTGTTTTTTGTTTTCACCGATTGTATGCTTCGGCGCTTTGCCTAAAATAAAATTAAAAAAATAATGTGAAAATTACATTGTAGGTAGTATTCTAAAAGTTGTAAGTCTTGGTGTGAAAAATCACGTCTAAATATTTTTAAAGGACATTTTTGTAAAATCACATCTCTAATATTTTTCAAAAATACATCATATGTCGGAATCAAAGACAAATTTTGCTTCAAGCAGTATTAAAATTATATGTTATAAGTCTCAAACATATAAAATTAGATCTACCACAAAAATATATTTCAAAGTTAATATTGATTTATAAAATACTCGGCATATATCGGCAGTGTTATAAAAATCACAGCGTACATTCGATTTAAGAGTATATTATTTAATATACGCAAATAAGTGATTATAATTATATTTTTCCGCATAAAATACTCCCTATATTCTTAATATTATTCATAAAACGTAGTTCCTTATTAATGTACATTTATTTTAAATAAAATAAACAAGGAATGTCTAAGCTGGGCATTGCTAAAATGCTGGAAATATTTACCTAAAATGTCCATTCCTCCTTCAGTATTCCTATCAACACTTTCTGTGCTGGCGTTGGTTGAATAATAAGTTCCTCTGGCGATTTTAAAACAACATTGGAACCGCAAGAAATACTTTGGCACCAGCCAACGGCCATAATTGTCTGAAAACGCTTCAGAAGAAAGTTCATAAAGACGTCAAGTTTTTATATATTTATACTTACTCAATAATTTTCTTCATAATTAATTCTCAATAAAATTGTTTACAATTAAAAATTCGCAAAACAAGTGAAATTGCGCATTTCTCCTGCTTACCAGCTGCATTATCTTCATTATGTATTTCTTCTAAATTCTATTAATTATTTAAAATCTATTATATCGGTAATTAATAACACTTATACAGATCGATTATTATATAATATTGTATTTAACATTGCATTTTACATAATATTATAATATTGGATTTCATATAACACTATTATATATAACATTTAGTTTATAAAAATATAGTAATTATATAAGTTGTATCGCAGTACAACATCCACAGCTTACTTTTACTGGTTGAAGAACTTATTTTATTATACAAAAAACATCACAAAATGGACAACAAAAATCAAAATTGTTGTGAAATTGAAAGTATTATATTGGTATTAATTGAATATATTATATGCTATTAAAAGTCACTGTTATATATTGAGGTATTAAAAATTAACATTAAATATAGCCGTATCAAAAATTCATGGTAAATGTGGTGATATTAAAAATTAATATTAAATATAGTGGTATTAAAATTCAACTTAAAGTATGTATTATATATTATATAAGTCAATATAAAAGTGTGCATTATATACAGAGTCGACTTAAGAATGTGCATCAGGCAAAAAAGACACAGCAAGTTCTTGCTTCGTAATCGAATACATTATGTAATCGTATACATTCTATATTTATAAATATGAATTCTAATTGAGGTAAAGAAATACACTTTCAAAGGAAATGTGACTTTTACCAGATTTTCTGTTATTTCCCTTTCGTTCTACCAAACGGACAGTAAATACAGATAGTTTCGAGTACCATATATGTATTTCAGGAACCTCCAATATGGTATATATATGGAATCATTAATCAAAATTAGTATATTTATTTCTTGAGTTTCAATATAAATAATCTGTGAAGTTTTAAGTACTTTCAGAACTAATAGCGCAGGTGAAATACACTGTGCAAGGTTTATTTAAATAGGAAATTCACAATTAGTCACAGTTCTAATTAAGACGACTCACAGCTACAATTGTTTCGGGGGGAAAACGGTCCACCACCATCATCAGAACGAAAATCAATATATTCAATACAGCTGCACTTCGTTAAGATGAACATCAAGGGAAGCAGAAATTTTGTTCGTATTAACAGTAATTCGTCTTATCTGGAAAGTATAGTATGCCATACAATCTGACGGGACTTCATAAAACGGTTCGTAATTAATAAAAGTAAACGAGATTCGACTGTATATTTCTTCACTATTTTCTTCAGAACGTTAACAAAATTTTCTATTTAATTACAGGGATAAACCTTATTAGCTTATCAGATGTAAAATTTACTCTTACCTTAACATTTCTTGTGCTGGGATATTTCTCTTTCCCTAGGTCACCTCCTCCTCCTCTATTTCTTCTCCTTCTTCTTCACCATTATCATTATTTTTTCGGCGCGACAGTCCCAGAAAGACTTGGGCCTCCTTAATAATGGTCGCCTATTATCCCCTATCAAAAAATTTCTTTGCCATCCCTTACTCCCAATAGATTACATTAGGCCCCATTAGGTTCCATCTATGTTACATGCTATGATGTTATGCAAAATTATGTTCAGTCCACTTCGCCTAACATAATCATTCTAAAAGAAAATTTCTAGTTAGTTATCATTAATTCACAAAGGCATTATTTCTTATAGAAGATGCAAGTCTAATGAATTTTAATTCGAAGCAACAACAGGGGCAATAAGAAAATATCCAATACTTACAAAGTTACGAAATAAACACAGAGATAAAATACTCTTTTGATGGTGAAAAAGATTTCAAACAATAATACCATTGTCAAGAAAATTTTACAAGCTGTTTGCAAAGGCTTTCCTCTTTGCGATTTAAGTTTCAACCTGTTTAACAGACCTTTTCGAAAATATTCTTTGGTATTTTTTACAGAAAAAAGTCTGAACGATTTTCTTAAATATATCGAAAATCGGTCCATATGAAAGAAAATAACATTCTGAACCAAATAAAAAATAAAAAGTGAAATCCCATCAGAACAAACTGGAATCCTGTTAAACATGAACACTGAAATAAGTAAAAAATACAAGCTTATAAAATAAGAATCACAACAATGTACTTATATAAAATACACTATACATATTTATCAGGCAGCCAAAAAGATTACACGGAATAAACATGATGTATAATAATGCAAAAAACGAGAGAGCTACTTGAGGGATAACCGAAAAAACTGGTGTGAAAATTGGCTTGACAAGAGCACAAATGACAACACGAGGAAACCAATAACTGAATACAAATCCAAGTTGAAAATAAATATTCCAGCGAAGCTCTACAACTAAATTATGATTATGGCATGTGCGCCCAGTTCATCTTGATTTGGGGGTCTTGGGTTATTTTCAAATGACTGATCTTCTCGAGTGGTCTGAGAAATCATGATCATTTTATCAGGAAGTAAGCAGTTCTACGGGAAACGGCTGTTTGAAGTTGTGTGTGTTGTAATCTTGTCTGTTCATAATGTTTTAAGATGAGCTTTTTAAGTTCAATGTTCGTTAAATAGATTCCATAAAAGAAAGTGGTCCAGTACTATAAAATCTGACTTGTCCTATAAGAGTATAAAAGAAAAACTTTATTCAAAGTATATTTAAAATATGAAATCCCATCTTAAAAAGCGAAAACTCTGTCCCATAAAACGATAATACTGTATTGTGACACTACAACCTCCTTAAGTGAAAAAAATTCCCATGCTAATAAAAGAACGATTCTAAAAATAAAATTCTCTCTCATAAATATAAAATTGTGCTCTGGATAACGAAAACTCATCTACAAAACAGAACTCTGATCTTCTAAAAGGATAATCCTGACCTATAAAAGAAGATGATCTAGACGTTCTTCTTTTTATATTAAATATCATAAAAAAAAGTGTTAGGGTACGTATACAGTTCTGCAAATAGGAAAGAAAGGGCTTTTAGAAACTTTAATCTCAGTTTGAGTTTACTGTATCATCATACTTGAAGCACATTGTACTGTAACTTCGGTATCATGAGCCAAAATTGAAATGTTTACTAGATTTATTAAAAATTATTATTATCCAGAATACCAGGCGTTTGACTACTTAGTCATTAAGCTTCGAGCTTTCCAATAGTTGCGAACAATATCTTGAGAAGTTTTTAATGCATTACACGATAAGATGATCCGTTGTCATACGTGGATTGCTGTCGCATAAATTGAAATCAGGGGTTCGGTCAGTCCAAAGGTAAATAAGTAAGCCTGCAAGCAATCATGTCCCATTATCATGCAAATCTGTGCCAAGGCAGCATTCCAGGGAGTATCTAGAATTAGTGACCTTGGCTGGAGTAGCTCAAAGTTTACTTAAAACCTTATTTGAAGTTTCCAGTCCTTTGTTTTATTAAAATTCTGGCGTATTAGGAGCTCTGATGAATGAAATGTCATGGCTCTGTGGGGTATCTACAAGATAGATGTTCCCTTATTGACCAGATGATGTGCTACTTCATTTGCCTCCTGGCCCACTATGCGCAAGGATCCATTGTAGGCTAACCTTACCTTCCGTAATTTAAAAATGGATCTGCAGTCATAAATGCGATTGTTATAGTGTGTTTTGTTGTTGGAGATGGCTTCTACTGCCGCTTTGGAATCAGAGGGAATGACAGAATTACTGAAGGAGCTCTTACGAAAGAAGAGTTGTGCTTAAAGACGACAAGAATTGCTTTAATTTTACTATCAAAGTGAAAAGTAAAAGTTCCCACACGAATATAAAATGAGAAAGGATTACAGAAAACACCAGTACCATAAGCTATATCAGAGACCCGTCTCTATAGGTATG
The DNA here is from genome assembly GCA_006491805.2 of Dysdera silvatica. Lineage (NCBI taxonomy): Eukaryota > Metazoa > Arthropoda > Arachnida > Araneae > Dysderidae > Dysdera > Dysdera silvatica. The sequence continues at coordinate 29,103 of QLNU02014810.1, forward strand.
AAGCCAATTTTCCTCAGGGTATCTACTGTGGATAGTTTTCAGCGCAATAGCACGAATCTGTGAGCAAGGTATCTCTTTTTTTATCAATCTCCATGACCAAATCCAATTTTATATCAGTGCCGTCTTATTGAAAATAAAATATCCTTATTTGTTTGTTGGTAAGCATCTCATTCAAAACGTGTATATGTTTTGTATTTGTTTTCTTCAGATTCCTCCTCTTTTTTCTCACTCATCTCATTCTTCGCGATTATCACGAAGATTTCATTATTTAAATATCTATCTTATAATTTAAAGCACAAAAAGCACAAAATATGATATTCGATTATTAATTACATAAAACCACTTAAAGACTGTCAACTGTGTCATAAATTTCATCTTAATTCATTCGTAGGTTCTGTGAACTTGTGAATGAATGAGTACCTGTAGACTCAACGAAAGTAAGCAATGTTGCGCTGGATATCCAATAAGTCCGAGAACTTGGCTTCAGGCGATTGACAAACGCCGTTAAATACTGCAAGTTTAATTAAAATTTCAGCGCCGCCTCTCTAATAAAAGTGAAGC
>QLNU02014811.1:10941-30584 GCA_006491805.2 Dysdera silvatica
TGGCAGCTAAAACTAAGATTACATAGCCTAAATTTAAATTTTTAACTTAAAAATTCGTTATAGCGTGGTTTTCATGATAAGAACTAAATTTTCTTTTCTGAGTTAAGTAAAATACTGGAATTTTAAGACCATATCAACAGGCGTAGATAACAACATCAAAGAGTAAAAATAGGACAACTGTTTCCCTAGTTAAGAACTACCGTCAGAAATAAAAAAAAAAATTCTGAGGATGGTTGCCACTGCCTGGCCTAGTCGAAACAACTGTTATTAATTCGTTCCAATGTAGTGGGTGCATTGGGTGCCGTTATTAAAAACTCTGAACACCACCTCAACACATTCAAAATAAATAACAAACTACCACCAAATCCCAAAAGCAGCTGTTCTGGGGTAAGCTTACATCGTATGCAGACAAGGGCGGACACAGGGGGAGGTCACAGGGGTCATGACCCCCAAAATATATTTTTTCACTGTAAAAAATTCCAACTTTCATGATAAATGAAGGGTGTTATTCGTTCACAAAGGATTCCGTTTCGAACCTCCCTAAAACCGAAAGTCTGTGTCCGCCCCTGTACGCAGATACTCTTACTTATTTGATGTCCTCAGTGCCGACTTGATAACGCAATGGGTGAAACCAGCTAAATACAAATTGGACTGTGAAATTTTATAATAATAATAATGATATAAAAGTTAATGATAATATATTATTTTGTTATTCTTATAATTAATTCCATTTATTGTTAAAATTATATTAAAATATACTCAATCGCGTCAAACATATTAAATTGCATTAAATAATGGCAAATTTGATTTGTTTGTATTAAATTTCATGTACCTATGTTAAATTACAATAAATTGCATGCACCCATGTTAAATTACATGCACCTATGTTAAATTACAATAAATTACAATGTAATTCAAATTTAAAACTTAATTATTCTATTGGTTATATTTTTTTCGTTCAGAACGCAAATAGTTTGCTATTTTGAAAAATATTCTTTCTCTTTTCATTTTTTTTTTTCTTTTCTTCCATTTCTGAGAAATGCTTTATTGGAAAAGAAGTTTTCTCCTTTTTCTGACTTGTCTACTTCTGTGACCGAGTCTTTTCTTTCTATCTGTTCCTTTCATGAACTTGTCTTTTTCTTTAATGAAGAATCCTACACTAAAGGAATAGATCTCTTTCGCTTTTATGCTGAAATCCTTTCCTTTCTAAATCTCTCCCTTCACTCCTTTTAAATCACTTTTTTTTTCTGGGACACTCCCATTAAGGAATTCTATTGGTCGGTCTGGTCTAATCCGATATCCAATCCCAGCCTTGCATCTGCCCATAGGGCATCCTATACTACTTATCTTTTGAAAGTAACCAGTCTAGTTGAAATATATTTCCACTTCTATCATGAAACAGGCAGTTGAAATTGCCCAGTCAATTCTCGTCAGCATTCTGGTCAATTCTACATATCAGTCTACATGTCAGTTTGTAATAATTGCATTAATGTCAATTTACTGCAGAGAGCATCATCGTCCTCATCAACAACAATGAGGTGAAAATCGATTATATATTATTTATGCAATTTTCTGCTGTGTAATATTCTTAAAAAATGCAAATTAACAATAATTAAGTATGTTATCAGCAAACAATAGTAAATAAAAAGGCAACATCTGCCCCATTTATATTATTTTATTATCTAGAAAAGCACGGTTTCGTCTGGAAATGTTAAATATATTAATTATTAACAGTGAATATGGATATTTTTAAATTATCTTAATATAATTAGTTCACTAAAATATTTTGAAAAAATTTAAGCATGTCTTGAAATAATTCTTTATATTAAAAAAAATGTTATATGTCACTTAAAAGTTCATGCATAAACACGCACGTGCAAAATATAAAACCTCACTGATTTTAAAATACCAATAAAAAGTTCTATAAATAAACAAATGAATGGCCTATAGCATATTAAAAATTAAATAAGTTTATATGTCCGCAAATAATATACACTATAGTGATGATGCTGAGTTTATTTCACAAAAGTTCTTGTTTCGTATTTTTCATAACTTTCGAAACCTGTTTCTGATATAAAGTTTCAAGAAGAGTTTACTGAGTATCAGTAAAGTACATAATCTCTCCTGACAGATTTAAAGATCTCATAGCAATTCCTTATATTGTTTGCGATAATATTTTCCGCTCCTAAGTGTGTAGTATACCAGTATATATTCTCCTCAGTATACATTAATGCATCAAAAATATATATGAAATACCCCACCATATTTGTATTTTAAATAAATTTAATTTCCTTTCATATACTGAGAATTATGTTCAGCTTTGTACATTATCTCTTAACCTTGATCTCAGAAAGTCTAAATAAAGAATGGTAAACGAGATGCCCACGTAAATCTAAGAACAGGAGATAGTGGCCAGATTTAAAATCGAGGTGGAAGAGTGGACACATATTATTATTATTATTATTATTATTATGTCATAATACAATCATGTCATTACAATCATTATTATGTCATATTACAATATTATGTCAAATTACAATCATTATTATGTCATATTACAATCATTATTATGTCATATTACAATCATTAGTATGTCATAATACAATCATGCCATTACAATCATTATGTCATAATACAATCATGTCATTGCAATCATTATTGTGTCATAATACAATCATGTCATTACAATCATTATTATTTCATAATAATGATTTATTTCAGAGAATAGTTTTTGGGATCCAAAAATAAAGAGACGGATGAACAAAAATATAAAACAGGCTCGGATTTATTAGGACAGCGATTATAATATGTCTTAAGGGGTCTCTTAGGCATTGCTTAGAATGTGTGCCGCTTTAATTTTAGTTTTGCTAAATATTATAATTTTTATTATTATTGATGAATAAATTTGATATCATGTATTGTAATTGTATATTTTTGTATGTTTATGTTGAATGATATTGTGAATTACTTGTGTACAATAAAGGTTTCTCTCTCTTTCTCAAAAAAATGGGCTGTAAGTAAGTTAATAAAATTTATTAGTGGGTGTAAATGTTTGATAATGAATAGCCTCGTTCCCATGATCCTTGCGATTTGAAGCAGTTAACCAAAAGTAATCGATGACGTTTTTTGAAATTGGCGCGGAAAAAGACACCGCCTCGAGCCATGAAAATGAAATCGACTTAACTTTGTAATCCTTCTACTTATGAAATAATTCGCGTTTAGTCATCTGACGACGCATAATTTCTTTCGTTGAATCGCTTTTTGCTGATTTGAAATTCAGATTGCTAGTTCCTTCCCACCCTTTTACGAGCGGGAAGGGTTTTCGCGGTGGAATTCGAGTTTCTTCGGTGGACTTTAAACGCTTCCATACCGAGAATTTCGCAAAAAAAAAGGTGAAAAGCTCTTGCAATAAAAGAAGAAAAGGTACCAACTGTAGTTTTCCCAGTATTCCCTTGGGCCTATTTCTATTGCTGCCATCTGTCTTGTTGGCCTTTCTTTCTGGTGCCTTAATGTCTTCCTGTTCTCTTCTTTCTTTATTTTTCTCTTGTGTATCTGCTATACCCCTTCTCTTTTTTCTCAGGTTAAACAACAAGGTGGTGGCTCTCAAAGAAATACGCCTACAACCCGAAGAAGGTACACCATTTACTGCAATTAGAGAAGGTAGGTGATAGTGGTGGATTCTATCGTTTTACGATACATCTTTTTTTTCTTCTGTGATATAATAAAAATAATGTATGATGTATCCTTAGTTTGTTTATGCAGGATAATAAAGGTGCCGTATCTATAAACTTCCGTTATGTAATCTTTATTGGGAACTTGTCAGTAATGTCGCGCTATATTTTTATATTAACTGATGATAACAATATACCATGCATAACCGCATTTCCTTATATAAAAATAATATTTATAATAATAATAGAAGTCTTTGTTATCCTCGTTCTATTTTATAATATTAGTGTATGTGGGGAAATATGTACACACTCTTAAAATGGCAAAAACATATAATTATATGATAATAATAATAACGCAGAAATTTTACAATAATAAGCAATTTATAACTCATAGTAACTCTATAATAATAATAATGTATCTTAATAATAATAATATCTTGATTACTTTAGGTTGATATCTTGATATCTATCTGTCTGTCTGTCGATCGGTCGATCATAAATCAATACACAAAGTAACATCTGCTTCTGTAATCGGTATTTTGACAAAATAAATAAATAGCAGATATTTAAAAAATAAGAAAAATGTTTTCACAGAAAAATTTATGCATTAAGTGCACTATCGTTATACTATATGTATGATCCCCTAATACAACATTTAATTTCTTCAAAGTCCCTCTTTAATCCCCTTTCTCAAAATATGAATTCACAATCTATCAGTAACAGAGAAAATTATGAAAAAGTCGGTAGTTTTATGTACAAAATGTACAAGTATAAATGATCCAAAACACGAAATTGTAGCAATAAAAACAATATTTTTTTTTGTATAATAAAGCCTTTTTTATTATTCTTTGAAAAAAAAAACTTCATTTACAACAATGTTGTTACCTTGCCACAGTAACAACATGTTATGTTCACTTTCACAGCTTCGTTGTTAAGAGGACTAAAGCACGCCAACATAGTTACCCTTCACGACATCATCCACACCAGAGAAACGCTAACGTTCGTGTTCGAATACGTTGTAAGTATATTTTTGAATGTATATACGTTGTAAATATTTTTGAATATATATACGTTGTAGGTATATTTTTGAATGTATATACGTTGTAAATATTTTTGAATGTATATACGTTGTAAATATTTTTGAATGTATATACGTTGTAAGTATATTTTTGAATGTATATACGTTGTAAATATTTTTGAATGTATATACGTTGTAAATATTTTTGTGTATATACGTTATAAATATTTTTGAATGCATATACGTTGTAAATATTTTTGAATGTGTATACATTATGAATATCTTTGAATGTATATACTTTGTGAATATATTTTTGAATGTATATACTTTGTGAATATATTTTTGAATGCATATACGTTGTAAATATTTTTAACAGTGTGTTCGTTGCAAGCAATTTTTAAACTGTCCATACGTTGCAAGCATTGTCTAACTGTGTTTACGTTGTATTTTTTATTCTGTGTATGTCTACCTTTTAACTTTAAATAAGTTGAAAGCATATTTCAACTCTGCCTATACGCTGAAAGGACTTTTAGCTCTGCGTATACGCTGAAAGGACTTTTAGCTTTGCGTATAATCTGAAAGGACTTTCAGCTCTACTTATACGTAGCAAGTATTTTTAACTCTCTGTCTTTATCTTACAAGTATTTTAATTATGCAATGCACAAAATATAGTATAACAAAAGATAGTGCAGTGGAATATATATATATATGGCCTGCAAAAGGGTTGCTGGTATCTAACTGGAAGGAGACCCACACGCTGAACGTATGTGACGATGTGTGGAACCGGCCAGGCCAGTAACCTAGTGTCCTACCCCGCCTTCAAGTGGTGCAGGCTGAGCTTTCTATTTATGTGGCAAATTAATATTTGCTGCACGGATAGAAAGGCGGAAGGGGAGGGCTAATTCACCAACCCGTCTAGCCAGCGTGGTGAAATTATGGCTAATTCCTCCATTATGTTGACACACCAGAAACCATGGCCCCTAGTCTCCAGGTGCTGGAGTGCTCCTGATCAAGGCAGCGGTCAGTGTGGCATGAAAGCAGGGGGTGCTAAGAATCACTGGAATGGCCCAGGCTGCCGTTTGTTATTGACCTTGGCTACGTTTAATGGACGATCCCTTGCTTCTGAAGCAAAACTTCAGGAATTGGAAGAAGAACTTGACAAGATCAAATGGGACATTGTAGGACTCAGTGAAGTTAGAAGAAAAGGTGAAGAGTTGGTGGAACTTAAAAGTGGACATTTGTTTTATTATAGAGGAACGGAAACTGGAAGAACAAGTGGTGTTGGCTTCTTAATCAACAAAAGAATTAAAGACTGTCTTCTGGAAGTTGAAAGTACATCAGATCGAGCAGCGAGGCTCGTTGTTCAACTAACCCAGCGATACCAACTTCAGATAGTACAGGTATATGCACCAACATCAAGCCATACCGACGAAGAGGTTGAAGAATTTTATGAAGAAATCAAAGAGTTACACACCAAAGGGAAACAACATATCAAGCTCATCATGGGGGATTTCAATGCAAGAATTGGACAACAGGAACAAGGAGAGACATCGGTTGGTAAATACGGATATGGGGAAAGGAATGAACGTGGCGATCAACTCATCGAATTTGCAGAAGCTGAAAATCTTAGCATCATGAATTCATTTTTTAAGAAGAAACCGCAAAGAAAATGGACATGGAAACACCCAAATGGGGGAACTAGTGAAATTGACTATATCCTGGCAAACAAGAAATCAATTATTGAAGATTGCAGCGTACTGAACAGATTTAATACTGGAAGTGATCATCGAATGGTGAGATGTAAAATGCACTTAAATACTAAATTAGAACGACAGAAGCTCATTAGGAAACAAGTAAGTAAGAGGGTGGATTTAAAGAAATTAAAAGAAAATACCGAGGCATTCAAGTTGGAATTAAAAAATCGCTTTTCTGCACTGGAAGGACTTATTGAAGAAGTTGACATCTCAGAAGCAAATGAAAACATTGTTAAGACAATAGTTGAAACTGCTGGGGAAATTGGTGGTGTAACCTGTAAAAAGCACAATAGCAAATTATCTGAGAAGACGAAACAGCTCATGAAAAGGCGAAGAGATATGAAGGTGGACAATCAAAATACCAGTTCCAGGATTGAGTACATAGAACTTTGTAAAACTCTGCGCAAAAGCATGAAAGAAGACATAAGAAAATTCAACTGTGAGCTAGTAAGGAAGGCCATTGAAAATAACAAGAGCCTTAGGGTTGTTAAAGGAAGTTTATCTGTTGGGAAGAAACACATCATTGCATTAAAAGGAGAGGATGGCACCGTAACAAGAAATAGGGAAGAAATACTTAGAAGAGTTGAAGAATTCTACAAAAATCTATACGAAAGTAACAGTGGATTAAACGAAGACACTGAAATAGTCGAAGGAACAGCTCCTAAAATCTTAAAAGAAGAAGTTTCATTTGCAATAAAAAATATGAAGAAAGGAAGAGCCCCTGGTGATGATGGTATTACATTAGATATCCTAAAAGAAGCTGGAGAATATGTAGAAGACATACTTGCAAAATTCTTTACCAAATGTCTTAACAGCGGTAACATACCAAACCAATGGGATTCTGCAACAGTAATTCTTTTGCATAAAAAAGGTGATAAAGAGGATTTGAAAAATTACCGACCAATTAGCTTGTTACCTGCTATTTATAAAATCTTCACAAAAGTTCTAACACATCGCCTGCAGAAAAAATTAGATGCAGCTCAACCAAGAGAACAAGCTGGATTTCGAAGTGGATTCAGTACAGTGGACCATATTCAAGTATTAAGAGAATTAATTGAAAGAACACATGAATATGAACTTCCATTGTGTGTTGCATTTATTGACTATGAGAAGGCCTTTGACTCTATAAAAACATCAGCAGTCATCAACTCTTTAAGATCAACAGACATTGAGGATGTGTACATTGACATGGTGAAACGTGTGTATAAAAATGCAAGTGCAAAATTTCGGTTACATAAAGATACCAAAACTATCAAACTTGGCAAAGGGGTGAGGCAGGGAGATACCATTTCTCCAAAACTTTTTACTTCTGCTTTACAGATGATTTTTCAGCTGATAAATTGGAATAACAAGGGAATAAAAATAAATGGTGAATATTTAAATCATCTGCGGTTTGCTGATGACATTGTTATTTTTTCAACGGACCCATTAGAACTCCAAGACATGGTACAAGAGCTCTCAACTAGAAGTGAAGAAGTTGGACTCAAGATGAACCTACAAAAAACTAAGATCATGTTCAATAATTTTGTAGAGGAAACAAAAATACAAGTTGACAACACTGAGCTAGAAATTGCTGATTCATATATTTACCTTGGCCAGCTGATTTCAATGGATGGCAACATTATGAAAGAACTCAACAGACGTATTAAACTTGGCTGGAGTGCATTTGGAAGAAACAGTTTTATCCTGAAGGGGAAATTGCCTTTGTGTCTAAAAAGAAAGGTCTTCAACCAGTGTGTATTGCCAGTCCTCTCTTATGGATCAGAGACATGGAGTCTAACGCAAAGGAGCATGGAGAGGTGCATGCTTGGAATAACTAGGAGAGATCGAAAAAGAAACACTTGGGTGAGAGAGCAAACTAGAGTAGAGGACATCATTGTTAAAGTAAAAGGGCTGAAATGGCGATGGGCTGGGCATATTGCAAGAAGAACTGATCAACGATGGACAACAGAAATTCTGAACTGGATTCCAAGAGACCACCGAAGACCTAGAAAACGTCCTCAAACTAGATGGGTGGATGAAATAAGAAAAGAGGTTGGGGTGACGTGGAAACGAATGGCCCAGGATAGACTTGTGTGGAAAGCATTTGGAGAGACCTTCATCCAGCAGTGGATAGATAATGGTTGAATATGATGATGATGATATATATATATATATAAAAGCATTGCAAAGAATTATATTATAGTTTAAGTATACCTGAAACGAACTGTACATGAAAAAACTTTTGGACACGCGACGAACTAGACTTTAAATGAATCAGGCACGCGACGGATTAGATACGGATTAGATACGCGATGAATTGGCACGCGACGAACTACGCAGACAATGAATTGGGCGTTTGTTAAACTAAACTTGGAGCAGTGCCGTTTTTACGGGTGGGCTAACTGGACCTGGGTCCAAACAAGGTCACCAAAAAGTTTCATCTATTATATATTTTTCTTGTTGCAAAAATTGAAATATTTAATATTGCAAAAAATGCTCCAAAACATGGTCGACCACAATGTTCCCGAATGCATTAAGCTTGTAGCGAATTGAAATTCTGCCCCTTGAACTCGCAACAAAATGACATAAACCAGAAAATATACTATGATTCAACTGAATCGGACCGCCGAAAAATAGTTGCACTCAACCAAGTTGGCTGGAAATTAATAAATTTATTAATCTCAATAGAACGCCAATCACTAGAACTAACTGGAGCTAAGTATGTAGTTTCCACCATCCGAAGTACATATAATCGAATCCTCTAATAACTGCCAACTATCTTCCAATAAGTTCCATGATATTCTCCAATAAGTTCCAGGATGTTCACCAATAAGTTCCATGATATCCTCCAATAAGTTCCATGATATCCTCCAATAAGTTCCATGATATCCTCCAATAAGTTCCAGGATGCTTTCCAATAAGTTCCAAGATGTTCTCCGATAAGAGTTCCAAGATGTTCTCCGATAAGAGTTCCACACTATCCTCTAATGATTGCCATTGTATCTTCCAATAAGTTCCAGGATGATTTCCAATTAAGTTCCAAGATGTTCTCCGATAAGAGTTCCACACTATCCTCTAATGATTGCCATTGTATCTTCCAATAAGTTCCATGATATCCTCCAGTAAGTTCCAGAATGTTCTCCGATAAGTTCCAGGATGTTCTCCAATAAGTTCCAGGATGTTCTCCAATAAGTTCCAGGATATTCTCCAATAAGAGTGCTATACTCTCCTGCAATAACACAGTTATTTCGACACTGGCGTAAGGTTTAAAAACACGACGTTTCGGGAGCCAACTGCTCCCTTTGTCAAGTGAAGACAGGTTGAAGAGTGTGCGAAAGTCCAAAATTCATGCAACTGCATGCTGGGAATCCCCATCTGACGCCATTTGGTGCAGTATAGTTCCAGCTAGCAAAACGTCCACACTCGACGACATCAGATGGCTACTCCTAACTCGAAGTCCGGCAAAAACCGAGTAAGGTTCTAGTAGAAATTTTGAGATGGTGGTAGTATGACTCATCAAGCCATGTCTCCCATGATCCCAGGAATAATCTATTACCCAGATTCGTCACATTCTGATGTAATATTTTCATCGAATGCCAATCTGGTTCGTGGTCCTCCTTGAAAATGTCTCAAAACAGAAAATCAGAAACTTATAAGATTTTTGCCAAATCTCGAGTCGGGAGTAGCTATTTAATGCCATCTTGTGGGGGGATCTCCCCCCCCCCAGCTGGGACTATCCCGCACCAAATGACTTCAGATGGTGATTCCGTATATAGGAGTATAAACTTAGGATTTTCACCCACTGTCCAGTCTACCTTCACTTGACAAAAGGAGCAGTTGGCTCCCGAAACGTCGTGTTTTTAAACCTTATGCCAGTGTCGAAATAACTGTTTGTTATGGAATCTCCTGGTGAAACTCTGTATTATTTTATTACCTTCCAATAAGTTCAATCCAAATGAATCCTCCAATAAGTATTAGGCCAAATTAACAATAATATATAATAAAAATTAAACACTGTTTATTTCTTGTCTAACAATTAAATACCATGATTAATTAATTATATTGAATGACCAATTGAAGAGATTACGATTCTTTAAAATTCGTATATTAAAATACAAGTATTATCTTTGTGACGATTGATTAATTATTTAATTGATTATTTGATTGATTTTTGTGGAAAAGAGACAGCACTTACGCTGCGTCATTTATGACAGTTATAATATTCGTTTACTCAACATCAGGTGTTGCCGATAATTATCGATAATTCGGTAATAATTGATAATGAATCCGTTAATAATCGATATTCTGCCGTATTAGTTTCATAATGCTAGTTTCTAAAATAATAATGATAATAATAATGTAAGTTAATGCTTTTATTCCACTTCTTACAAATGGCATCATATTCTGAGTTTTTCTTCTATCTGTTGCCACCTATTCCACCCCCACCGAACGAAATATAGCCCCGAAAATGGCACTTCCTGCAGCGTAAATTTATAACCGAAATATAGCTACAAACTATGCATTTTCCGGCAGTATTTCATTTTTAACAAACGCTTTTAGCTTTACATTTCACAGAGAACGGCGTTTTCCAGCTACAGATAGCAATACCCGTCTTTTATATAACAAGGTAAACTGGGATTGCCATTCATCACATTTTTGGGCTAAATTGGCTATTCCATTCTTTAAATCTGCTAGAAGCAGTTTGACTAAAAAACTCTATTTTAAATTCTTAAACAAAAAATCGAAATCTGATTTTTGTATTATAAAAAAACAATTTCTTTTTATTTTAAAAAATGGTATACAATCAATCTTTTTAAACTTAAAAAACGTAAACTTGAAGTAAAAAGCACGATTTTTGGGCCGAGTTTTGATAAGAATGAAATGTGTTTCATGTGAAAAAAAAATAACAAAGAAGAAAAGTTTTTCATCGTTGAATTTTTTTAGAAATTCGAAAGTCGTGAAATATTTAAAGAAGCGCTTTGGAGTAAGAAAAGAAAATATCATCCAAATAGTCATATTTTCTCGATCTTGAATATTTTTGTAAAAACTGGTTTACATCGTAAGCAAAATATAATATTTCTGTAAGTTACGTGTTTCGCGGTATTTTGTTTTATTTTATGATTTTTTTACATATTTTATTTATTTTATTATATTTTATACATATTTTATATATATTTCATTTTGTGATATTCAGTTCATTGGCACATTGTAACTTCGAAAATTTGTCACCTGCAATTGTTTCCATCCCCTCCCGAATAAAAGAAGTTACAATTTTTACGTATATTCCTAATTATCATCTCCATGTTAATATACCTATGAAATGTGACTTTTTTTTAATTGAGAGGGGAGTGGTGAAATATTGGCGATGGTCCATTTTTTAAACCAAGATACACTACTGGTTTAATGGCACAATGGATATAAAACGGTTCTTGTTCAATTTCAAAATAGTCAGAAAATGGTTCTGATTCAGTTATAAAATAAATATAAAAGAGTTACAAAATGGTTACAAAGAAATTATGAAATAGTTACAAAAGAATTACAAAATGGTTACAAATAATTGTAAAAACATTTATAAATTATTGTAAAATATTTAAATGATCATAAATATTTAAATAATTATAAATATTTACAAATGATTATTAAATAGTTACAAAATAATTATAAAAGAAATAAAAATCAAATAATTATAGGATATTTACAAATAATTATAAAATACGTTACAAAATAGTAAAAACATTAAAAATAATTACAAAACAGTTAAAAATAATTACAAAACAGTTAAAAATAATTATAATTACAAATAATTATTAAAAGTTGCAAGTAATGGTATGTTAAAAAATACAATTAAATTCCATTCTGGCTTTTATCCTAAATATTAAAGGGCGACAAGTATTACGTAAGTAATATTTTGATCATTTCAACCCCCCCCTAGTAAGCAAAAATTAACATTGGCTAACATAGGAAAATAAGCAAAACGACAACCGCCACCACCAGGTACTTAAGTGATACTTGAATTCTCCCTAATCGACTTCCATTTCCGCAGTAATTATTTTTACCAGAGCTTAACAGGGGCGTAACACTTCAAAATCATATGGATAAACCCTATAATTTTAATAGCAGCTTTAAAAGGGTCACACACACGTAAATGTGTTGGAGTTGAGGACACAAATATACTTTGTTATCCAAGGGCCTTGAGTTCTACGAGTCCCCACCACTTTCCAATGCCACTGTACGATAAATCAAAAAGATAATGATCGAATAGAACTAATTCTGTTAAAAAAGCTCCGTGTGGTACAACCAGGGCCGTAGCCAGGCAGTGGCGAGGAGGACCCACGCCAGAGGCGCAAGCGATGAGGACCGTGAAATCGGCTGAAATAACGCACAAGCGAAAATATGTCCGTGACTAGAGGCACAATCTGAACGGTTCTGCCAAGGGCGCTGTGTCCAGGATCTACGCTTCTGGACACAGCGGTAAAAACAATCCAAATTAGATCAAATAAAACTTCTTTTAAAACTTTGTGAGATATTTTTAATAAATAATCGCATTTATTATTTTTTAATATAATTATTTTCGCAGTAAAAATCTAGAACCTGCTTTTGTTTTTAAAATAAAAATGTTCTTTTCCTGTTAAATGTATACCCGTTTCATCAAAATTCGTGCTACTGATTGTTGATGTGACCAAAATCTGAATTGATGCACTTTTGCCGAAACTTTTATCCGGATTGATGCACTTTTGCCGAAACTTTTATCCGGATTGATGCACTTTTGCCGAAACTTTTATCCAGATTGATGCGCTTTTCCCGAAACTTTTATCCGGATTGATGCGCTTTTAATCATCCGTATTGTAGATTCGGTCCCAATTAATTCGAATAATAGAGGATACACGGTATTTATTAATAAATAAATAATTATAAAGTGATTATAATTGTAAGTAAAAAATGGTCCATTATCATTATAAAATAGTTAATGTAGCCTACATATAAAGTAGTTAATAAAAGCAAAACTCTAAGGTAGTTATGTAAGGTGGTATATAATAGTTAATCGTAGAACTACCAAACAGATGTAAAACTGTTGGAGAACAGTTAATAAACTGTAAAATAATTAATAAATATAAAGCTATATTGTATTATAATTAATAACATAATTATGCTATAATATATTATAATAAACTGGTTAATAAACTCAAGCTTATAAATTAATTAATAGACGTAAAACTATTAATAATTACAAAAAAAATTGACAATTGTAGCTATATATGAAGATTGAAAAAAAATCCTGAATTTTTGAAGAACTAAGATTCAATAGATGAAACAAATTTTCCATTAAATAAAGCAACAATATTTATCAACGTTTCTTAGGCGTAGTAATATTAACACCGATGTTATGGCATAGTTAGATGGTGAAACGTTCGTAAAGAAAAGAAATGTTTTTACGTCACGTGGCACACGTAGGAAGTTGTGGAATCGTGCACCACTGAACGCAAAAACGTTTTTTTTTCTATGCGAACGTTTCACCAACTAACCATGCCATAACATCGGCGTTAACATTATGACGCCTAAAAAACGTTGATAAAAATTGTTGCTTTATTTAATCTGCGTAGTGTTTGACTTGTATAAATAAATATTTTCTGTTGTTAAGGTATTATTACCCTCCGCAGGGATAACACAATTGCCAAATATGGTCAACACAAGAAAGCCTCCGGGGCGAGATTTTTGTGAGTTTTCGTGGGGGAATTTATTATACAATAATTTTTGCCACCCACGTATTAATTAGCTCAAACTAGAGCTTGTGTAATTTTGGAGAAAAAGAGACGCTTTCCCCATCCTGGATTCGAACCAGGGTCCCTCCGTTTAGCCCGGAGTGTCTTGGACCGCTAGACGAATGAGGACAGGAAACAACGCAAAAAAAAAAATTGTATAAATATTTCCGTTATTCGTTGATAATAGGCAACATATCGATCATGTTCAAATCGTCCCTGAAAAATTAAACGATATGTACTGATGCTAAAATTATTACAGTCGAATCCAGTTATAACGAACGATAAGACAAAAACCCTTTATTACGAGAGAGAACCTTTTATAGCAAACAACAGGAGAAAGAGAGAAGATTTATTTTTTCTGGAGTTACGACATCTGATGTTCATAATCTTGGAGATATTGTGGTTGAGCTACAAACTGCGATAAATCCCGAGTTGGATAAGGATAGCAGTGAAGAGTTACCGTTGACCTATCACCAACTTATATAATGGCTAAAAAACAATATATAATAAATAAATATAACATTAATTAAATAAATTATATAACATTAATTAAATAAATTATAAATATTAAATAAATAAATTATAATATTAAATGAATAAATTATATAATATTAAATGAATAAATTATATAATGAAATAAATAAATTATATAATATTAAATAAATAAATTATATAATATTAAATAATAAATTATATAATATTAAATGAATAAATTATATAATATTAAATAAATAAATTATATAATATTAAATAAATAAATTATATAATAATATTAGAGTGTGGTATAAATACGTAAAAGTCTGATATTTAATTATTTGATATATAATGTACCCAAGTAATGATATTCGTTTTGGATAGTCTGTCAAGGTTTTTTATTCTTGCTTCTGTTCATCTTATTATAGTGATAATCCAGTTTTAACGAGAATTCTGATATAGCGAGAAAAAATGCCGGTTTCTTCATGCTCGTTATATACGGATTCGACCGTACTATGATCAAATAAATTATCTCAAATCCGGATTGCAACACGCAACTTATCGGACTTCGATTCAAAACCGAGTAATCTCGAAGGTTGTAAATTAATCAGGATTCGAAAGTCACGTTAAGAGATCGGTCCCGTCGTATTTAATCCACTCAGTCGTCAATATTAATAAGTCGCGAAATGTACAAATGCCCCTTTTTTGACGCATTTAAAAAAAATATATATATATATGAAATGCCCCTTGATATGCATCTTTCCTGCTTGGATAGAAAACGTGCAGTGAAAACAACCGTGAAGGGCTAATCCATACTTTCGTCTCCGTCTCTTTATTTAACCACAAATATTAACATTTCAATTTCACTAATTGGATCATATCTTAAGGATTTAATTTTCCTTACGTATTCTTAAATCATGGTGTTACAAATAATTATTGTGATAATCTAAATTATGATATTGCAAATGATATCATTGTGGAATAATGTCGATAGTCGTTAATCCTATTTTAATCACAGACTTTACACCGTGAGCTTATTTGCTTTCATGTAGGCACATAAGCAGTCCCCTATTTTACGTCGGGAAGCGTTCTCAGAAAGCGTGACGTAAGCTGAATCTTGCACGAAATGAATCCTGGATTAAATTAAATCATTTAATTTGTTAAATTAATTGGTTAAATTGATTTTAATAAACTTAAAATTTTTAAGTATATATATACATTCGCTCTTACTTTGACAAGAGTATATGAGTATATAATATTATCTTCTATTACAAAATGTCGGAAACAAAAACACGTGTCTATCTATAATAACCTCGAAGTATCTAAAAGTACGCATAAAATCACGCATCGCAAATGAGGTAGGCGCGAGTCAACTTGCCAGGTAGCTGACTAAGGCATTGGTTCTCTAAAGCATTCAAGTGGAGTGACGGAAGGTGGAATGACTTAAAACGGGGAAGTAGTGACTGAACTGTTCTCCATCTAATATAATATGATATTCGTATATTAAAAATTATGTATTCGTATGTTAAAAATTATATATTCGTATGTTAAAAATTATATATTCGTATGTTAAAAATATATATTCGTATGTTAAAAATTATATATTCGTATGTTAAATATTAGAAATTGGTCAATAATATTTTACATTTCATATGTAAATATAATTACACTACATCGCGTTTCTAGCTGGATTAATAAACGCTCACAAATTAATATTATAGAAAAATAAAAATAAATTATTAACTATTAAATGGATTTATAATAACGTAAAATTTACGTTAATTAAAATTAAAATAAAATTTACATTTAAATAAAAAAATTAAAACATGATGTGCGTCCATGAACTTTCAAAGTTCAGAACAAGATATTCATAGGATGTGAAAATTTCATTTAAATTTTATCATTATTGTCATCTATGTGACATAGCGATTGATGATATAATTATATGCACGAAGATAGATGTAATTATGATTTAAATTGAGTATTCTAATATGGGAAATATTGGAAATTCCAATACAAAAATTATTGAAAATTTCAGTATAAAAATTGTTGAAAATTCCAGAATAAAAATTGCTGAAATTTCCAATACAATTTTTTTTTAAATTCCAGCAGTGAATATTTATTTAGCCAAACGGAGTAAATTTTCGGATAAGAGGTGGCCGTATACGCAAGACAGTTCTTAATAATAACAACGTTATTGTATATCAATAAAATGTAATTTCTTAAAAATGCAAAACATTGCTCTTTTTTTAGTAATAATAATAATGATAATTATTATACTAATTATGATCATTATGATCGCGATTATTACCTTACCTTCTTGATAATAACTAATCATATCACGTGTTTGAGATTGCCCTCTCTTTGAATAAAGGTGTTCAAACTCTACAACGTAAATATGAACAATGATTCGATGGCGTTTCGACCAGGCTTCTGCTAATCATCATCAGGAATAATGATGATGATGGTTACGAAAAGCCTATTCGAAACAGCTGTTGGATTATTTTTTCGCCCTCGTTATACACTTAATGAGAGTGGTCACCCTGAAGTTCTTCACTTGTTTGTTTAGTTTGTTTATATTTATTTTCATAGTGTATATCTTTCTATATAATACTTGTTTATATTTCAGAATACTGATTTGAGCCAATACTTGGAAAGGCATCCCGGTGGCTTACACCCTAATAACGTCCGAGTATGTAAACAAAATACCTTTCAGTGTTTGTTTATTTATTTGGTCATTTGTTTACTGACGAATTGTGTTTTTCCTGCAGCTATTTTTGTTTCAATTACTTCGTGGTCTTGCTTACTGTCACCAACGACGTGTGTTACACAGGTAAATAAAATTAGTAAACTTAACTATTAAAAATGATATATTAATTAAAACGAATCACAGGTATATCAAATATAATAGAGTTAAACAATTTGAATTATTACCTATCAGTTTAACGTGTGTGATGAAATATAAAGGAAGTTGTCATATGTAATTGCAAATAGCAAATTATTATCAAATTAAGCGATAAAATATATTAATTCCTTGTCTTTTATTTCCGTCACCTAATTTTTCCCTAAAGTCAAGGCAATCATTTGTAGTAAATCGGATTTAGTTAATAATAATCGGATTTAATTAAGAAATTAACTAATATATAATGTAAAATAATTATTTACAGTGTAACTGTGTAATGAATACTAATGTCGTTGAATTGATTTTAAACGTCAGTTTATTTTTTTATTTACGATTTCGATCATCTCTTTATTTGAAAATGTCATTTTCTATTTATTTTCAGGGATTTGAAGCCCCAGAATTTACTGATCAGCGAAATGGGGGAACTTAAATTAGCAGACTTCGGTATATAGATAGTTTTGTTTATTTCTCTTTTAAGAAAAAGGAGATATTATATATAAAGTCTATTTCACAAAGAAAAATTATGTACATAACAGGGTGTCTGGCCATCGAAAACCTGAAAAAGTCAGGGAAGTTTTTTCTGACAGGAAATGTCAGCGAAATTTGAAGTGCAGTGGCCGAGGTCAGGGAAATTTAAAATTCAATACTGTCATAAATAGTTATTTAAAATAATGTGCCTGAATTGTAATTTTCAACTTTTCGTACTGCATTACATACTGAAAATTTTGAAAAACTAACTAAACTTTGAAAAAACTTTTTTCACAATAAAATAATAACTTGTATAAAATTATTAAACCCATATTTCTTAGGAAAGAATATTTGCCAAACATAGCTAAAGTCTAAAAAAAAAACAAATAGATGTATTATTTCAGCTGAAAGCAATTCTAATCATGCCAGTCTCTTTTTCCTTATGTATAATCATATATACTTTTTAAATCGAATAAAGGATAAGGCACCAGCTTTGCAATTATATACTTTAACCTGTTCGTGATGAATCAAAGGGAGCTGAGTGAAAATTTCGTAAATATTTAATCTAATTTTTCAGTGAAAAAAATTTTTAAATACGATTATTTTTTTTATAAATTCGCTAATCGAACTATGAATGATTTTTATTTCTGTTAATGAGTTTTATGGTCTCAAAACTTTTTCATTACGCAAATTTTAATGCATTTTAGCTTGTTTACTATAAATATGACTGGAAAATGATTAAGATTTGGTCTGAAAGAGTCAAGGAAATTTGAAATTGAATTTATCCAGACACCACGATGTAAATTGAGTGTGGCCTAAAGTTACAACAACGGAATTGTCTCACACAAGTGAAAGCTTCTCCCTGTCCTCAGCGAGATTCTGGAATTACAGGCCCACCTCTGGCGGCCACTTTTCCCAATTCCCGCTGCTGAAGTCAAGTCGAGTCCTCTGTTAGACCATAATGGGGAATCTTAAGGGGGGTTTTATAAAGGGGAAATACCCATCACAAGACCATTGGAAACACTTTAAGTGGGAGTTTGAATGAATCGGAAGTAGAGGGAGGAATACCGAAAGGGATTTTTATATTTGGAATCACTAATATGGATAATGACGTCATTATATTTCATAGGTTTGGCGCGGGCGAAGTCCGTCCCCAGTCGGACGTTTTCACATGAAGTTGTGACGTTATGGTATCGACCACCAGACGTTTTGCTCGGGTCGACGAATTATTCGACGTCGTTAGATATGTGGTGAGTTAAATGCGGAAAGTATTTGGTTATTTTTGTTTAGTATTCTCTAAATTCTAACTATTTAATGTCTCTTGTCAAGTTTAATGTCTCCTATGTCAAGTTTTATGTCTCCTATGCCAAGTTTAATGCCTCCTATATCGAGTTTAATGTCTCCTATATCAAATTTAATGTCTTTATGTCAAGTTTGATGTCGCCTAAGTCAAATTTGATGTCTCCTATGCCAAGTTTGATATCACCTAAATCAAATTTGGTGTCTCCTATGCCAAGTTTGACGCATCATATTCAATTTTTGTGTCTCACATGCCAAATTTAATGTCTTTTAATGTCTCCTATACAAGGTTCAACATCTACCATGTCAAGTTTA
>QLNU02014811.1:30684-44116 GCA_006491805.2 Dysdera silvatica
CACAGAGCTATATTTATTGGCTCGTGTTCTTTTCCTAAAATTAGTTTCTTTGTTTTGTTAAAAATTCTATTAATGTTAGTAAATGTTTTCAAACACTGTTTTTAATTTGAAATTAATTAAATTAAAGTAATTAAATTTCAGGTGTTGGGAACACCAACGGAAGAAACATGGGACGGGGTTACAGAATTTCCAAACTACAAATCGCGTAAGTATAATACTAATTAGCACTAATTAATTATTATTAAGTTAATTAATTTCATTAACTTCAAAGTTTGTTTTAAAAATATTGTTCCAACTTTAAAGAGGACGCATATTCGCACTTCTATAAGATTTCCATGGAACTTTCTTTATTAACTTGTTCTGACACAATATCGTTAACAACGGCAAATCTGCACCTGTTTTCGATCAAGCATGGAGATCTTTTATTTCCAATTTCTTAAGGTACTTTCTCACTCGTATTTTTTTATGTCTAAATTTTCAGCCAAAGGACAGCGTAACTTTCACGTAACTGGTAATATCGTGAAATGGCAACACTTTAGTGTTTACTTCGTACAGGGAGACTACTCATCTGGAAAACCTGGAAAAGTCAGAGAAGAGTCTGGCTTTTCTTTTTTGACTGGAAAAATCAAAGAAAAGTCAGGGAATTTGGAAATACTAAGACCAAAGTCTGGGAAATTCCAAATTCTTCTTCATAATAAATAACTTATTAAAATAATTTTCCTGAACTGTGCTTTTCATACCACATTACCTACTGAAAAATTTGAAAAACTTGTACTTTTGACTAAACTTCTTCCAAAAGTTACCATTTTGCACCAAAACTAATATAATTTATATAAAATTATTAAGCCTATATATTTTTCAGAAGAAAATGTTTACCAAATATATAACTGAAACTTGAAAAACAAAAAGTGTTTTTAGCTAAAATTAATATCATTTAATCTGCGAGGGATTTTGATCATACTAATCCCCTTTCTCTTATATATAGTTATACGCATTTTAAATGAAATAGAAGATGAAGCATCAGCTTTGCGATTATATAGTTAAACTCTTTTATAATGAACTTAAAAATGGAAATGTTTCTAGAAATGTTTAATTAGGTTTTAGTGTTGTTTAATAAGTTAATGTTAAGTTTTTAGTGTAAAGAAATACACTTTTTAATGCAGTTTTTGAATTTGTAAATTCACTGTAATTGAGTTATAAATGGCTTTGGAGTTTGCATTAATTGATTTCATGGCCTTGAAACTTATTGTGATTGCGCAAATTTTAGTGCATTGCATGTTGTTTACTGTAATTAGTAACTGGTAATCGATTAACATTTGGTCTGGAAACCTGGAAAAGTCAGGGAAGTTTGAAATAGAATTTGGGTAGGCAGCCTGTTCGCCTGTGTGTATAGCCCAGATGCTCTTGCGCCATAAAAAAGCCAAACAAACAAACTGTTCGTAGTTCATATTTTAGTTTAGTGGTGAAGGATCATTGCCTAGACAATTGGAAACGATATAACCTTGTTCGACGCAAAATGACCCTTGCGCCATAAAAACGCAGCCAACCAACCTGCTAAATCGATATAAAATAAATGGAAATTTGTAAATAAATTTTTGTACAGAGACAATAAAATAAAAAAAAATACATAAAATTAATAAAAATACAATCTAAAATAGAAAAAACGCAAACTGTTTCAACAATTTTTTTATTAAAATAACAGAAAAATAGTAGGTAGAGATAAACATATGGAGAATGACTATGAAGAATATATGAACCAAAATTATGAAAAAACTATGTTTGTTGAGCAAATAACATATTTTGAATTATTAAATGAATTAAAAATTTAGTAGTAAAGAAAAAGCAGATTTTGATGAGATTCTCCCAAAAGTTGTAAAGGAAAATATTGAATTGTTGGTTGGAGCCCTATAGATAATATTTAATAATATTATAGATATTGAAGCAATTTCTGATGATATGAAGATATTTTTAATTATATGTATTTCCAAAAGGGAAAAATAGAGTGTAAGGAAAATTATAGATAAATAGCAATAGGCTAAGTTGTTCGAAAAACTACTTTACAATTGAATAAAAAAATTTATTGATAAAAGTATAATTTAATGAATATATATTAATATGGATTTAGAAAATAAAAATCAACGGAAGAAGCATTACTTTGAACAACAAATAAAATACAGGAAGCAAGCGGAACTAGGGAATATGGTATTGGAATATTCTGTGATTTGAGTAAGGTAGTCGGGATATTAAATAGAAAGATATTAAAAAAAATGGAATAATTATGGGTTGAGAGACAAATAAGTAAATTATTATGCAGTTATTTAAATAATAGAAAACAAATAGTTGGAGGTAAAACATAACAAATGATGAGTAATAACTGTGGAGTGCCGCAGGGGTCTAATTTAGGACCACTGTTGTTCTTCATATATGTAAATTATACTTAATGTTTTAGATATTAGGTCATATAACAGTGTTTGCAGACGAGATAAATGTCATAGTTACAGGTAAAGACCTAAAAAGATTAATATAAGTATGTATCAATGAAATAAAAAATATGCGAAATGGTTTTATATGTAAATCAAATGAAATTAAATGTAGATATATCTAAAGTAATGATTTTCTGAAGTAGAAGCAAAAATATTAATATCGACATATACAATAATTCAGTCTTAATTAGTAACAATAAACAAATTGAAGTGGTACAACAATTAGAATTTTTAGGAATTCAACTAACAGATATATTAAATTGGAATGAACAAGTAAATACTGTATCAAAAATCCAAGTAAAAGCACAGGAATATGAAGTGTGATACGTTGATGGTAAGTTGAAGACTGGTTATTATTTTAGAATTCCAAGCAAAGCTACAAATACCGTCGCCAAATACAAGAAGTTAAATTATAATTATACTATATGTGTTGCCAGATGCGGAAAGTGAAATTATATACATATGGAAAATATCGTGTGAAAAGAAACAAATTGGAATTTTGCCAATTTTAAAAATTAAACTTATTAAATTTTCTTTCCTTGCGTTTCTAAGTGGCAACAATTAGGAAAGCCTGCGAACAGAATATAGTGTTTCTATTGTGGAAATTCGCATTGCGACACATCCGTTACAGATATGACGTCATGAGCTTTCTGACATTTCTTGAAAAGAGTGGCTTAAATCTGAAAATAATTTAAAAACTCTCTTACTAAAAAAAAACTTTTACAGGATAAAATCCTGAAATTTTGCTCTCTTAAATATATGAAATCGTCACTAATCAATCTTTGCATAGAAAACTAACTTAAGTATACATATATCAGAATTTTAATTTTGCCTTTTCTAAATCCGTAAATTAATAATAATATATATAACTAATAATGTATATCTATAACTAACGGTATATAATTAATGATATATATATTTATGTATATTATTTCAGATAAATTTGGTCACTATAAGCCTCAAGTACTGTCCACCACATTCCCCAAACTGTTAGAAGTACCTCAAGTGGAAAAACTAGCCCTCAGTTTTCTCCAGGTATTTATACGATTTCAATTTTCTTATCGATATCCAATCGATGATGGTAATAACGTTACGATATTTTGCCTACGACATCGGAGAAAAATCTCAATTGTATTTCAAAGTTACGACTTTTTTCTCCCACGTACGATATTCTCCTTTGGTGGTACAAAAAGTTTTTTTTTTTTGCTTTTGTGGAGAATTCCCTGTTCGGTTTTTTTTTCAGTTATACGCTGTGGCTTTTCCGATATTTAAAATTATCGAGATTTTCAATGCTCTATCGATGAGCTTGAAATATCAATATCTAAATATTTTCTTATCGGTTGATTCGAGATAGCTTCATCTCCCTGTTCTCATGACGACGGGCGAAAAAACAAACTGAATAATTTGGGAAAACGCACAATGCGTAAAAAAAAAAAAATCAGAAATATTTTATTTTTCCCCATTATTTAATTTGCGCGAAGACTTGTGTATTTTTATTTTTTATTTATTTAAAATTTTACTTTTTAAAACCACAAACTTTTTCCTTGTCTACTAAACTGTTCTTCCTTATATACCAAACCTTTTTCCTTTACGTTTCAACTAATATTTTCGTCATAAGCTACTACTAATATAAGTCAAAAGCCTTTGGCTAATATTTTTACTAGCAGCCAGTTATCTTCCCCTGTATATATTATACTAGATATATTTTTTTTTATTGAAAGATACATAAGGGGATTATTTAATATGCAAATGAATCCAATTAAGCTAATTGCACAGATCCTGGCGCAAAAAGTCTGCCTAAAATCAGCGTAACATATTATAAGTTATTCTAATACATTTATCATAACTAAATATGTCTTAAGAATCACTATGAAAATATGAAAAGCGAACCTTTTCATGATTATATAACACAATTTTACACAGTGTTTTAGCAATACGGACATGGTTCTTCATCAGGGAACCATATCACATCAGCATTGCCAAGTTTCAAGCCAGTTTTTTCTGAGATGCCCAGAGCAGCAGCAGGTTGTCCCCTTTTCTTTTAATAATGACGCTTTCTCTGTTCACCACGGTCCCTAAAACCGGCCTTTAAACATTAATTAAAATAAAATTAATTAGCAAAATCTACATTTGCCAAAAGAATACCTATTTTGGGTATAAGCTTGTTAGTTATAATAAATGTAAGGACAGGAGATGTAAAACATGTCTTGTTGCAAATGAAACTCAAATTGATGCTAATGAAACCAAGGGTTTGTTTTGCAAGCATCCAGGGTTCATTTATTGCATAGAATGTGGGGCGAAGTTTGTGGGCCAGACCGGAAACAGCTTGAACTTAAGAATTAACGGACACAGATCCGATGTGAAAATTTCCGACAAAGGAAACAAGAAAGACTTTGAGTTAAAACATTTCCAACTTCATGACTTTTTGTAAGCAAGAATTACCATTTTAGAAACGAACGAAGATCCAGAAATTTCCTCGAAAAAGAAAACTTCTTTATAAGAGAACTTTTTACTTTATTTCCAAAAAACTTTCGTCTCAACTTTAGAAAAACAAATAAAAAAATAGAAATTTAATTTTCTTTTTTCTTATTTTAAATTCTGCTTTTAAAATCATCTTACACTGTTGACGCTATTACAAATAAATTTGACACCCACGTATTAGTAGCTCAATCTGTGAATGAAAGATGTCCGAAAAATCTGTGAAGGGAAATAAATATCTTTCAACTGTGAACACTGTCGAAAAGTTTATTTAGTTGTCTTTTCGATAGTATTAAAACGAGCTCTCCGTGCTAAGTAAAACGAATTGAGTCATAATTTGCCTTATATATATAATCTTATATAATATATAACTTTATATATTTGTATATAATCTTTATATTCATATATATATTCTTTATGTACAATCTTTATATAGTATATATAATATATTATTTTCGTTCGTCGGTAATATCATATTTAATTGCAGTGTATAAAAAAAAACGCCGAAAGTTGGTTCGAAAGTTTTAACTAGCAATATCTCACGTTCTGTTTAACATAAAATGCTCGTTTTAATATTCTTAGAAAGCCCATTAAAGAGGTTTTCGAACAGTGTAAAAAAAATTATCAAAGTACTGTTTTTAAAATAAGAAAATGCAAAATATATTTTTTCAGCTCTTTTTCTGGAAATGACATCTAATATCGATGTTGTCTGAAGATAAATCCTTCCAACAGCTGCCCCAATGTCTATTACATGGTCATTTTTAACTGCATCATCAAACTAAATCGCACTGGGTTCTGTATTTTCAACGACTAGTCCCTGCAAGTGCAACAGTATTTGAAATGAAAGAAAATTACAACTGCATTTTCAAACAGTACAATACATGTATTCTGAATACGTTTAACATACAGCGGTATTCGCTTCACGCTGTATGTTGTTTACGTCAATTTTCTCCATCAGTTTAAAAACTTTATGGTAATCTCTTGAGTATCAGAAATCCATTTTCTCATTATACTTTTATTTATTCAGAGCACGGAACTTTCAAAATTTATCACTAGATGGCAGTGACTTTTGTGATGTTGGTGAGAGTAAAATTTAAAAAGACGGGACGCTATTTTAGGTATATAATAGAAAAATTAAGTTAATTATTTACCTTATTAAGGTCACTTTCATTCCCTTCGCTCCCAGAAGGCGTTACTGTAAATAAAAAATAAAACACTGGTGATAGTGGCATCGAGTCTTGGCCGTTTTATGACAAATTTATCCATTTTCAAACTCTCACTTTCACCAATATTTGTATTTCGCGACAAATAACTATTTACCGCCAAATTATTGGAAATAGCATTGATTATCCTTTTTCTCCCCTTTCTCGGGATTAAATGCAATTCGAAAAAAAAAATAAATACGTAGTATTTATTTTAGTTCAAATATTTTGTAAAAGTGACAACCCATATTATGATAAGTAAACTGTACAATATAACTTTATTATACTTTTGAAATTTTTAATATTTTTATAAAAAAACATGCAATTTTTACGATAATTTTAGCTTTTTCTTTTCTTCTTATCTCTTTTCTTCAACGAGGACCGAGCCCCCCACTTAAAACCTTCTGTTCCTAACAGAGAACGTGATCTGTCCCTGCTAAAGGCTTTAAAGAGAAAAATGCTCGTAAACGTTCGCGAATGCATTCAATAAATGTGAACGGATTACAAAATGAAGTTGTTTCGACCACTGCAGGAAGCATATTGGCGAATCCTACCCAGAATAGAATTTGCTCTTTTCTGATTGGTGACAATATTTACTTTGGCCCCGCCTCTTAAAGAGTCAATATTTACTTTTTTCCTCATGGCCGATACAAGATTTAACATCGGTTTTCGTGTACATCCAGATTCGCATTAAAAACATGCGAGATATAATTTGCAAATTATTTTTCCAGAATTATTAATTATTTTCCCTTGTGAATTAGTGGTATAATTCAATTTGAGTAAATGAACGAACCTATGAAGTATTTTACATTTCTTGATTCCAAAAAGCGAAATCTGTTTTTTCATCGCGGATCTTTGGGGCCCCAAAAAATCAACAAATGGGGGGGGGGGAACTAAACCGCACTTTTCCCATTCATTACCAATCATTTCTTCAACACTTGAAAAAATGCACATGCTTATAAAATTACCTGTTCAACATAAGTTGAAAAGATTGTTTGTTTGTTTAGGTGTTTTTATGGCGTAAGAGCATCTGGGCTATACTGCGCCAAGTTGAAAAGAAAAGCTAAATACTACAGATACAGACTTCCCCATCCCACATTCATTTAACATGTATATTGATTGATTGTTTGGCTTTTTTATGGCGCAAGAGCATCTGGGCTATACTGCGCCAAGTTGAAAAGAAAAGCTAAATACTACAGATACAGACTTCCCCATCCCACGTTCATTTTAACATGTATATTGATTGATTGTTTGGCTTTTTTATGGCGCAAGAGCATCTGGGCTATACTGCGCCAAGTTGAAAAGAAAAGCTAAATACTACAGATACAGACTTCCCCATCCCACATTCATTTTAACATGTATATTGATTGATTGTTTGGCTTTTTTATGGCGCAAGAGCATCTGGGCTATACTGCGCCAATTTTTTTTTTTTAACATGTACAAATCTACTTATTAAATAATGTAATGTACAGACCTAATTATGAAATAAGTTAATGCACAAATCTAATTAAATGATTTAATGTACAAATCTAATTAAATGATTTAATGCACAAATCTAATTAAATGATTTAATGTACAAATCTAATTAAATGATTTAATGTACAAATCCAATTAAGTAATTTAATGTACAAATCTAATCATTAAATAATTTAATGTCTTCCTTTATTTCCGCAGATTCTCTCTACAGAAAAAGTTTTTTGGCTGCATCGAACTTTTCTGCCCACAATTTAATAATGTACAAATCGAATTATTAGATAATTTAATGCCGATTTTATTTTTTGATAGAAGATATTGTGAAGTTTCGTTAATTCTGTCGTAAAATTATTATTTATCGTTATCTAAACAGAAAAAGAAAAAAAAAGACTACTAAGATAGAATATTAATAAATAACGTAAAGCTATGAAAACTCGAAATACTATTCTTGTTATCGTTAGCAAGGTCAAAATTAGTAATGAAATTTGCAGGCCTACTTACCATTGACAGTTTATGGATGGATATATGTCACTTTCGACGACTAAGTTATATCTTGCACGTTTTTAACGCAAATCGGGATGCCACAAGCGACATGCTCATTGCACACATCATCATCAAGCGATATTGACTCATTAAGAGGCGGGGCCAAAGTGAATATTTCGACCATTCAGAATGAGCAAATTCTATACCTGGTAAGACCCGTTAAAATGCCTGCAGGAACAGCGACGAACACTCACTTTTTGATCGTTTTTGTTCACTATCATTCGTTCATACGAGTTCCAGCTCGTTCAAGTTTGTTCATCTGTATTCGGTCTTGCCCGTTCATCTGTATTCGCTCATGCCCGTTCATCTGCATTCGGTCGTACCCCTTCGTCTATGTTCGGTCATGACTGTTCATCGGTGTTCGGTCATGGCTGTTCATTTATGTTCGATCATGACTGTTCATTAAACATGGATCAGCACTTACATATAATACACCACCACGTACATGTAAATACACGTGTGTTATTGCCTATATTACCTGTATCAACAATGGCTATTTTTCTTGTACATAGAAATTGGAATGTGTATGCTTTAAGTTCTACGTCTCGGTCTGCTGATGTCATCAAAAATGAGACAGACGGTTCATCACAGTATCCGTATGGAGTGAGTGAAAAAAAACATGTTTGGGCAGTCTCCCAATTCGATTATGAACTGATGTGTTGGGATTTAGAGAATGCGTGTGGTATCATGAATCAGAAAAAGATCGGAATTCTCCTTTGCCATCATACGAAATAAACACGGGCACTAGGCCAAAAGTTTTGAAACAGACATCAGAACTGGCCCTGTCGAAAATTATCATACTTTCTCCATAAACATAATTATTATAATAACTATATAATATTTATTAATAAAACGGCATTTGTAAGAAATAATTTTAATTGCAATGTTAAATACAACTTTTTTAACATAATTTAAAAAAGTTGTCAACTCTTATTTAAAATATCAGTAGACATCAGCGGTTATATGCATATTGCCCCTGTTCGTATTTTATTTACTTCCCAACCATGGGACTATGAGTTATCCGTACGAGACCGGATACTCTGCGTGACCTCTAAACCAAGGGTAGACACAGGGAGGGTCACAGGTGTCATGAACCCCAAAAATATATTTTTTCACTGTAAAAAATTCCAACTTTCATGATAAATGAAGGGTGTTATTCCAAGACCATGGCAAATTCTGTCCTTAACCCCCCAAATGAAAGTCTATGTCCACACCTTCTATAAACCACTCTGTATTTTCATTCAAACGTACGAAAAATCAGACACTTCATTTTTATATAATCAATTTTAATGTATATGTATTCAATCATTGTATACTCACTGCTGGGTGAAAGTCCATACAAGTACATACACTGTTAAAATTAATAGTTCAGGGTTGAACCAAAATATGGTGATTTGCCAGCTGCATCCATTATTAAGAACTCCGTTTCACCAAATTTTGGCACCAGCTATGTTACCAATACTTGGTTGGATGTTGAACCAATATATGGATATACTTTCAATAACGAATAAGGCAACACTGAACCAAATTCATGGTTCCAGCTTGAACCAAATATATTGTTCTAGGTTAAACCAAATATGATCAAAGATATCCAGACCCTATATAGCAATATAAAAACCTGTCTTTCACGTGCTACCTATCAGGGGCGTATCGAAGAGTTCCGGAGCCCCCCATTACTTATCTCGGACGCTAGTGAAGCCACATCTACCCCATTTCATATACAGAGAGTACACATAATTTTTATTAATTACAGAACGATAGCAACCAAGTGAAATTGCAAAGGTTTTGTATTATGCCTAATATAAGCGTGTTAGCTATTAGTGAGATAAAACATCAACAAGTCATAGACATAGAAATTATTATATAAATCATTGTAATTCATCAAAAATAAAGGATATACATAGCATAAACCAATAAATTGGAATGATCTTAGCTTGTTGGATGATTGGAGAGATCTTGGCACGTAAAAAACTGGCAAATATCAGTGAAGAATCGCAATAAATAGAACTGTTTGCCACACGTGACTTCTCTCGCCTCAAGTGATTAGCTAGGAGGTGGAACGAAAATGTGGTTCGGTGTTTAACCATCTTTTACAAATTACCACACTTTCACCAATAAGTGATAATTTGAATTTTCAAGTGAACCAAATTTTGGTGAAATTCCTATATTTTCACCATATTTTGGCAACAACTAATGCGGAAATTTTTAACAGTGTACCTGCCTATTTTGGGCAATGCACTTCCATGCTCCTCAACCTGTTTTCGTATTTCATCCACTAATCCAGACTGAGCACGTTCCTTAAGTCTTTGGTGATCTTCTGAAACACCGTTTAGAATTCCAGTCGCCCATCCTTGGTCAATGCTTCTTACAATATGTCCTTCCCACACCAATTGCCGTTTCAGCTTTTTCACTTTAGCAATACTATCTTCTGTCTTTGCTTGTTTTCTTGCCCAAGCATTTCATCTTCGATCTCTGTTTGTTTTGTATGCTATTTTAATCATATTTAATGTTAATAATAATTATTGATTAATATTAATTGTTCATTGTATTAATTTAGCTGCAGCCTAGAAACAGAATATGTGCCACAGAAGCTCTGCAGCACATCTATTTCAAAGATATCCCACCGAAAGTCTACGACCTACCAGAACGTAAGTGTTTCCACCTTGTTTGCATGATGATGTATTGATCAGTCAGGGGGTGGGGGGGCTTGATTTACTCTGGCTAATATATCTTCAGTTAACTAAACCTCCATAGATCCGATTAACCGGATAACGTGAATTCGGATAATTAAAATTCTACGTTCAACAATTTTGACCATCTTCGATGTAGCCTCTCCCAGTAGCCTAGCAATTCGAAAATTATGGGATTTTAAATTGTTTGAAAAAGGTCATGTGTGAAAAAGGATTTTAAAGTTAAAGAAAAAAATGTACATTAATATTCAATGGGGGGTCTTGAGCCCCTAAGCGCAGAGGCGTAGCCAGGGGGCGGTTTTGGGGGTTGTAACCTCCCATTGCAATGAAATTTTGTATATTTAACATAGGAATATATGAGTTGTAGCTCTGTAACCCCTCCCATTAAGCCTATAACCCTCTCTCAGAGCCGTGCTTAGTGGGGGGGGGGGCTGCAAGCTGGGCGGCCGCCCAGGGCCGCCAAAAAAGTGTAGTGCAAGTACCAAGAAATCAGTTTTTAGCGGCCCCATATACTTTCGACAGAGTATTTGGTCAACTCACCTTTTGTGTGTGTGACGTCATACTTCCCATAATGCAACTTTTAAATGGTGGTCGAAATAAATACATGTGTTATTAGTCAAGTGCGTTAGCATCTGTAGCCTACGTACGTTACCACGTTTATTGTGGTGGCCTAATATCACTGCAGAGACTCCTGGTCTGCACCACTTGGCTATACATAAATCTAGAAAAATTACTTTGTAAGTTCTAATATTATAAAACAAGCAGCTTTGTTCGTTGAGAAGCTTTTCATTAATTCGTTATAATTATAATAATTAGAGTAATAGTAAATTACAATGATTCGTATTCTAATTAATTTTTAATTTAACTTCATTGTCCTTTCTTTATTTCTACAGCTTTCAGATCAGATTGAAGAACTTTAATTTATAATACTAAACACTGCTCAATCTTTTTCAATGTTATGTCCAAAGCATTTTTAAGGGTGCGCTAAAGTCCACTTTGCCGGGGCCTGCTGCTGTAAAGCTCAGCCCACCACCTCTTATGAAATTTCTGTCTACGCTATGCATACATATTCTGGTTACACAGATGCTGCTTTAAGAGGTTCAAAGAGTGTTTGTTTACTTCTGGACTGTCTTAAAATTCACTTGGCTGCTATTGGAGAGCATGCAATTGGTACTAGATTGGTGGGATGGCTGTAAACCCATGGCAGTTCTCGGCCCCTGGCATGGATCATGAAACATTTACACATATTCAAGCTTGCGCTTTTGCTTCTGAATCATGGCACATCTACAACCGGGAACCCAAATCCAAGCAACACGAGCAAAAATCAAACTTTTAACATGTAAGTACACATTGTACTTAAACAATATTTTGTACAATATATATTAGACAAAAAATAATGACAAGAATAAATAAATGCAAAGTAATGAAATAAAACGAAGGAGACAAACCAATGAATTAGGCAGCGGTTCGGTGTATGCAGGAGCTGTTGAATTCAATTGTGCATTATTTCGTTGCCAACTTGGGATAGCTGCAAATAAAAGCAAACCGTCAAAACTTTGACTATAAACATGTACAAAATGACAATAGCATAAAACTATAATCCGCAAAGCAAAATGTTTTGCAATGTTCTGCAACAAGCCTTCAGCTGATCAAAAATGTTCTGCAGGAGATGCATGTATGTATATATATATTCGTATTATATGCATTTTTAAATTCTATAAAACATAAATTCCTTTTTTAATAGAAATGCAGAAAATATTTATCGGACTGATTTTTTTTTTATTTCTTTAAGATCTTAAAATAATCTGATTCTTCCTGCAATTGTTCTGCCATGAGGCTGTTCGTTCTACGAAGTGTGTCACATTTTTTAGCACACTCTGCTTTAGGGATCTTAATAGACTAACATGTTGCAAGAAAAATAAAACTGGGTACCTGACAGTGGAGGTGGAGAGCTTACAGGTGGAGACGGAGCAGAAGAAAAGCTACTATTCGTGTGCTCGGTTGCACAATTCTGAAGAAAAATAAAACCAAATATCAACACAACTCCGAAAATATTAAATAAAAACAGTCATGCCTAACTGATAATCATTCAATGGTGAAGAAACCAACAGTGTTATCTAAAGCATTATAAATTAAAAAATTATAAGCTTCCTTTGTATTTTACGGTTCAAGGAATAGCCAAGTGCATGCTGGGTTGGGACTCATTGCATACCAGATTTATTAATAAAAATTAGGCAAACAACACTCAATTAAAACACATTGTCAAAGATGAACATGAAAATCAATTTACCAGGAGCTCTTGAGGCAGGTACATAGGAGCAAAATTTGCCGGAGTATGGTTCAGGGCTGGAGGATTTGGCATCATAGTTGGCGCATTAGGATATGAGTAATTTGGCGAATGAAGATTAGCATTGGAAGACCAAGTATCTGGAACACCTTCAGCTAAAATGCAAATAAAAAAAATTCCACTTTTAATTACGTAAAAAAAAAACCCACTTGGTAAACTGAAATGATTCTTATCGCTTGAACTTCGATAACTCAAAATAAAGGTCATTTCCTTTGA
>QLNU02014812.1:0-11048 GCA_006491805.2 Dysdera silvatica
AATATTAGAAACATAATGATTGCAAAGTACGATTGATTAAAAGAGAAAAATTTGATGTTTACGTGCCAAAAGTAAATAGCTTACTTTGAACAATATTTGAAGAGTTTCAGTTGTAGTACTGGACGTGTTTTGAGTCACAAGGACTTGCTAGTGATTTAGACGATTTCTTAGAGTCTTGAGAATTTGTGAACTGCATTTGTATTCTGATTGATAACGGAAAAATTTAAGTTCAATGAAGTTTGTTGAATGAAAAGATTGAAGAATTTTGATAAGAAATCGGTTTAGTGAAACATTGTGATAGAACTTTTGAGTTATACAGAAAGGGTTTCAGTATAGGTTTATTTGGATTGAAACTTTTTTCGAACTACATTCGTATTCTGACTGCTGACGTTAAAACTTTAATTTAAATTTAAGAGATTTGTTTAGGTGAAAGATTGATGATTTACGAGAAGTAATCGGTTTTGAGTAATATTAGTGATATGAACTTTGGCCCTGGGCAGAAAAGCTCTATATTGTAGCATCTGCCATATAACTCGCCCCGAAGAGAATTCGGGTGCAAAAAAGAATATCTACATACTACTTTGTAATCAGTGACCGTGGTCTTTATTTTCACCCATCCATTTTATTTTTTTTTACAAGTGCTAATTTAGATTAAGTCTTGTTTAAAATAATGAAGCGATTTCAATCTGGCCATATGAAGAGGAAAAAACAAAGAGAGAGAATTACTTGAAAATAAAAAAAGCGAAAACACCCTTCTAGCGTTTATATCTATGCAAGTTCTCCCACCTGAGGCAACGTGTAGCGAGGTGCCAGCAATGCCAACGTCAACATGCAGCGAAATGCTGACGTGTTCCAAGGAAGAAAAAATTGGAATGAGTGAAATTCCTAATTTCTCCAACGAAAATGTAGGAAATCACCAGCATAGTAATGACCCTGATTTATGGCCAAGGAATGCAACCGAGGAGTTGGGCGAATATTTCAGTCGTCATCAGCCTAGCCAACGTATTGAATGCATTAGTAACTCAGCAAGAGCTATAGCAGTGAAAGAAAGAACATTAAGAAAGAGACATATTTTTTCCTCAGAAAGAAGAAACTGTTTGTAGAGATTGGTTGATTTATTCTCCAACGAAAAGAGCTTTATTTTGCTATGTGTGCAAATTATTTACGAAAAATGAGCAAGCTTTGTGTCATGAAGGCTTTAAGGATTGGAGAAATGTGGCTCAACGTTTAAGTGACATGAAAATTCAATTCTTCACAGAGAAGCCATATGCTCGTTATCAGTAAGATCAAAAATTGTTGAGTGTATTGATTGTGTAATGGTTGCAGAATTTGAAAAAGAAAGAAAACATTGGCAAAATGTTCTTCGGGGAGTTGTGAGCTGCGTCAAATTTTTAGCCCAACGTGGGCTCGTCTCATATGGAAAAAATGAAACTTTATATTCGCCTTACAATGGAAATTTCCTGGGCTTAATCGAGTTAATCAGCAGCTTTGATCCTTTTTCAGAAAGTTTCCTCAACAAAAATGCAAATATTGGTAGGGGACATGCTAACTATCTCTCTTCAACAATCGTGACAGAGCTGGTGGATATAATGTCCGAACGAGTGATGCAGGAAATTTTGAAAGAAGCGAGGGCCGCCAAATATTTCGGTCTGATAATTGATTCAACTCCCGACATATCACATATCGACCAACTATCCATTGTGTTGAGATACGTTTCTCCAAATGGTATTCCCATTGAACGATTTATCGAATTTGTACCTATTCATGGACATGGTGCTGGCAATTTGTGTGATGTTATTACATCTTTTTGAATTGTTATTACATCTTTTTTTTTTTGGGGGAGGTTTGAACGATTGAATATCGATTTGAAAAATTGTCGCGGGAAAAGTTATGATAATGCCTTTAATATGTCTAGACAATATTCAGGACTGCAAGCTCGAATGCAACTTATGTGCCCGTTGGCTTTATGTGTTCCGTGTGCTGCATATACATTAAATCTAGTTGGAACGAACGCTGTTGAATGCTGTCATGAGGTGATGTCATATTTTGGTGTTATTCAAGGATTATGTAACTTCTTCTCTGCATCGACCCACAGGTGGAACATACTAGTGTTACATTTTTCAAGTAAATGCCTATCAGTTAAAAATCGTTCTCAAACTAGATGGTCTGCAGATGCCGATGTTATGAAAGATTTGGATCAGGGATATAATGAGATTGTAAGTGCCCTTTCTGCAATTTGTGCAGATAATTCAGAAACGCGATCCACACAACATGAAGCACAGGTTTTGCTTCATAAATTAGAAAAATTAGGAACTGCCATTTTTACAGTGGTATGGAATGACATTTTGCAAAAACTGAACAAGGTAAGTAAAATTCTGCAAACCAGTGTTGATGATTTATCTTCTATTATTTCCCTGTATAACTCGATGCTGGAATTTATTCAGAATGTTAGAGAGAATTTTGTTACATATGAAATGACCTTGCACGATCTTGTTGGTAATATTGTTTATACAATTTCCCGTAAAAGGTATTGTACGAAGAGTAGGATGAGTCAGCTGCAGATGAGGTATTTTTAACTGATAAAGAGAAGTTTTTGTTTCAGTCGCAATATGTGATGTCCTTGTGCAACAGTTACGTAGCAGAAAAGAAGCTTATGAGAATGTGAATAAAACATTTGGTTTTTTGTATAAGTGGAAAAGCGACGAGAATATGCATGGTGAAACCAGGGTATTTCAGAATGCCTATCATGATGACATCGATGAAGAATTTCCGGATGAATTCATGCAGTTCAAGCTTCTTTTATCAGATCCCAGGCAACAACTTCAAACATTGGAGAAGATTGAAGGGACAAGCATCATAACTCCTCACTTTACCTTCAACTACTTTTTAACCGCTTAAATAAATAAAGATTAGAGAACTTGATAACAGTAAGAAAAGAGAACAACCTTTATTTGTTTACATTCCTTCAAGATCTGAAAAGTAAAGGGGTTGTCATTTCAGAAAAGATAAATAGTTTTTAGAAACAATATAGAAGTGGCTACACACTCCCCTTCCAGTGCAAACGATTAGGAGACGTACTCTTTTAAATGAGCCGGAAACCTGACAGTTCTTCCTCTGCGTGTAGTAGCGTATGGATTTCGTAGGCGAGATTCCCTCCGGAGGTTTGCACTGGGGAGGTGAGCCTGCATCATCCTTGGACGTGGAAGTTTCTGATGACTGCTCTGCATTGTCATTTAGAATAAAACATGGTTTTAGTCTATCAATTGATACTCTTTTGACAGTTCCATTAATGTCTATGTCGAAGTATTTTGTGCTCGGTGTTTGATAACATAAGGACCAAGATAAACTGGTTGTAAAGATGAAGTGGCCGCGTTATTGTACACGAAAACATGCGAACAATTCGAAAGTTGCTTTGAAACGAAGACGGTTTTATTGCCATGAGTAGTCGTTGCAGAAGGTTTCATGCCACGTATGATATTTTGTAGCCTCTGAACGAAATCTGAATGCGGGACATTAGGAATCTTGGTAACAAATTCTCCAGGTAAACAGAGAGGACTTCCATAAAGAAGCTCAGCTGGAGGGTATCCTATATACTCTTGCACAGCAGTGCGTAAACCAAGAAGAACAAATGGTAAAGCGTCTACCCAAGATTTATTTTGCTGTAAATGGCATTTCAAGCTAGATTTAATAGTTCTGTGCTGCCGTTCAATTAATCTATTCGATTGTGGATGGTATGCAGTAGCCCTAGTGGTCTGAAAGCCGAAATATTTGATTAAAGATGAAAAAAGTTGGCTTTCAAACTGTCGTCCTGGTCAGGCGTAATACGATGAGGCTTTCCGAAACGACATATCCAGGTTGAAATTATGCCTTTTGCAACTGTTTCTGTCGATTGATCTATAGGGAGTGCTTCAACCCATCTTGAAAAACGATCAATCATCGTTTGCAAACATCTGAAGCCTTGGCATGTAGGTATGGGTCCAACAATATTAATGCGGACGTGTTGAAAACGTTCGGGTGGAACTTTGAAGTCCATTAGAGCTGACTGCGTATGTCTTTGAACTTTAGATCGTTGGCATTCTAGACACGTTCTACACCATAATTGACAATCTTTATTGATATTTGGCCATATGAATCTTTTCGTGATTAGTTTTCTTGTGCCTCTAATCCCTGTATGGGATAGGGAATGAATAGATGAAAATATCTGTCGACGAAAATTTGAGGGAATGTATGGGCGGTTACTGTTGGTGGAAACATCACAATAGATTGCTTTCTCGGTGCCTGGAATGAGAATTTGAACCATTTTCAGCTTTGGGTTAGTTTTGAGTATTGTTAAATCTTCATCGTCTTGAAATTCGGCTATGGTTGCATAATCAATTGGAGACGGTGTAGAAATGGCATTAATTCTGAAAAGAGCATCGGCTTCAACATTTTCTTCTCCCGTGACGTGACGAATATTCGTTGAAAATTGAGCAATATAACTCAATTGTCTTGCTTGTCTGGGGGAGGCTTTGTCTAAATTTTGTTGGAAGGTAAAAGTGA
Source organism: Dysdera silvatica (assembly GCA_006491805.2). Classification (NCBI taxonomy): domain Eukaryota; kingdom Metazoa; phylum Arthropoda; class Arachnida; order Araneae; family Dysderidae; genus Dysdera; species Dysdera silvatica. Next base: position 4,540 of record QLNU02014812.1, read on the forward strand.
TAGGTTTATGGTCCGTGTAAATGATGAAAGACCTTTCTTCCAATATGTACCTAAAATGCTTTATTGCTGTGTAGATGGACAAGAGTTCCCGGTCATACACACTGTATCTTCTCTGTGTATCGTTCAAGGAACGTGAGAAGAAGCTTAATGGACGCATCTGTCCATGTTCAATTTGATGTATGACAGCCCCTATGACAGTATCGGAAGCATCGCATGTGAGAGATATAATAGCGTTATTTGAGGAATGAACAAGCATAGTAGCATGACAAAGAGAGCTCATAAGATCTCTGAATGCGTTACGAGAATTTTCGATCCATATTAGAGGTATTTTGCTGTTTTTGCTATTTCCGCTAAGTAATGAGGTTAGAGGCTGTTGAAGTTTGGCATAATTCGGAATGAAAAGGTGATATAAATTAATCATTCCTAAGAACTTGCGCAAGTTGGTGGCTGACGTGGGCTCAGGTACACTTTTTATGGCACCCACTTTCGTCGGAAGAGGTCTTATCTCTTCAGTTGAAATTTCATACCCTAAATATTTTATTTTAGAAGCACCAAAAACACTTTTTGCAATATTGATGCATAAACCGTAGTCATTTAACCTTTTAAAATTATGTATAAGTGCTCACGGTGGGACTTTTCGTCTGGAGAAGCAATCAGTACGTCATCTAAATAGCAGAATGTAAAATCTAATCCTGACAATACCATATTCATGAATCGTTGGAATGTTTGTGCTGCATTTCGGAAACCAAACGTCATGAAAGGAAATTCAAACAGCTCAAATGGAGTTATAATGGCCATTTTTGGAATGTCGGCTTCGTGCACTGGAATTTGTTGGTAAGCTCGAATTAAGTCTATGGATGAAAAAAATTTCTTTCCGCGTAAAATAGAACCACAGTCAGTGAGAAATGGTAGAGGATAGCGGTCTGGGATTGTAATGTTGTTAAGGGCCCTGTAATCTCCACATGGTCTCCAATCACCTGATTTCTTTAAGGTGAGATGCAGAGGACTGGCCCAACAACTTTTCGAAGGCCTACAAAGACCTTGTTGCAACATGAAATCAAATTCCTCTTTTGCCGCTTTTAATTTTTCGGATGAGAGTCTTCTAGCTCTAGCGGTAACAGGAGCTCCTTTGGTTTCTATAAAATGTTCAACGTTGTGATTCTCGATTTTATTATTGACGGGTGTTGGTCTTAATAAGTCAGGAAATTGTTTAAGAATAGCTTCATACGGATTTTGAACTGCATTTAATTTTGGTGTATCAACACGATAGCAGGGAATACCAATAGAGGATAAGGAGGTGATGCTACCAATTAATTTGCGATTTTTACTGTCAACCAAAAGGTGAAAGTGAGACAAAAAGTCAATATCTATTATTGGTTTATTGACATCTGAAATCACGAACAGCCAATCAAATGCTCTTCTCAGTCCCAAGTCTAATTTTAGCAACTTTTGTCCATAAGTTTTAATTTTGGTTCCATTTGCAGCGAAGAGTTCCAGCTTGGCAACAGATCTTTTTTCTTGCGGTAATGGTGGAATGAGAGAAATGTCAGTACCTATTTCAATTAAAAATTGGGTGGCCGTGTTTTTGTCGCGAATAAAAAGACGACACAGCTCCACCCCTTGGTTCTCTGTCGTCTGCGAAAGGATCTAGTTTTCCTGCGGCTGAAGGTCGATGTAGTTAGGCCAATTGCAAGGTTTGATGCGTTTGAAAGCCTTGTCGACGAACCTCGAATGATGATAATAACATATACTGTGTTTTCTATTACTACGCCTATTAATAGAATTGCTTCTAGAGCGGGGTCTAAACTGTTGATGAACAGATGACTGCCTTTTATGCAGCTCGTTAACTTGTAATGATAACTCTGAAATTTGTTCTTGTAGTTTAACTAAAATATTGTCATTACTCAAACATGCAACAGCAGCATTCTTATATGATGTTGATTTTATTTCCCACATTTTATCGGCCATTGTCGCCAATTTTGATAAATCGTCACCACTGATCGACAAAATGCTCGTCATTTCTACTGGTAACCTTTGAAGCTAAAGAGTTTTAAGAAAAGATTCACTCACCTTATCAGTAGCCAAATTCTTTATTTCACATGATAGCTGGGAAGGCTTTTTATCACCCAATTCTACGTAAGTTAATAGTTTTTTAGTCTTTTGAGTTTCAGTGTCCGCGAAGATAGAAATAAGCCTGTTTTTAATTGTAATGTATTTGTCGTATTTTGGTGGATTAATCAAAATATCCGACACTTGTGATAATATTTCAGCTTCAATGGAGTTTACGACGTAATCATATTTCGTTTGATCTGCCGTTATTGCAGCATTTCAGCAATTGTGCCTCCAATTGCAGAAACCATATTTTTGGATCCGGTTTCCAAAACGGTGGAAATTTAATGCTAACCCTAGAGATGGCCAATGTCGAAAAATCACTTTTATTTTCATCATCGCTTGCCATTTTCATTTACTTACTGCTCGAGTCCGGTTGTCACCAATGAAGGGGATGTTGTTTTTAACCTCCCTTTACCTTTAACTACCTTTTAACAGTTTAAATAAATAAAGATTAGAGAACTTGATAACAGTAAGAAAGAGAACAACCTTTATTTGTTTACATTTCAAGATCTGAAAAGTAAAGGGGTTGCCATTTCACAAAGATAAATAGGTTTAGAAACAATATAGAAGGCGCTGAATCTTTATCTGCCACGCGTTTCCAAATGTGGATACAGCTCTTAGAATTTTGCTGAGCATGCCAATATCAAACTCATCTAGTGAGCGTTCTTTTTCTGTTCTGAAAAGGATAAAAAATCGCTTAAGATCAACATTATCTCAAGAAAAACTCGTTGGGTTGTCAATTTTATCTGTTGAAAAGGATGTGACTTCAGCACTTGAGTTTGAAGATGTGATTGCAAATTTTGCTTTAAAAAAGTGCAGAAAAAAACTATGTAATTTAACAGTAAGTAAACAATTTCTTGTAGTAATGTATGCTTTTATTTGTACATTGGTAGCCTTTACTTTCATTTTTTTTTCTTCACGTATAAATTGAGACTCAGATTAAAACCTAATTTTTAATTATTCAAAATTAAACTTTTATTATTTATATGCCCTACCTTTTTTACATGAAGTTTTTAAATTTAACAGATGTAATTTTCTGTTACTGCAAAAAGTTATCAGTAAGGATGGTGACAAAGCGACAATTGTCGCCAACTCCTAACCAATCGTCACTAAAATCGTAAACATTGACGACAAATTTGTCGTTTGTTCTATGTAGAATTAAAAGGGCACAAGTTTATTCAAACACAAATTAAAATACAATCGATGTAACTGAGGAAGAAGTGCCTTGAATAATTTAACTAATAACCTTAAACTTTATGCAAAAGCAAATCGGCATGCACAAAGCAATTTAATTTTAGTGGTTACTATAATTCTTTTTCTTATTAAAATTGAGTATGTACTGTTTTCGACACCTGACAATAAAAAATGTGAAAAATTTAATGTGTGTTGTGCTGTTTTTCATAAAGGCATACATATATGGAATAATAATCAGTAGAAGTATAAATATGACAATTTTAATTTGTGTCTACTGGGTTTGTTTTTTTCGACCACCAGTTGCTAACCAAGATGGTCCTTTTAGACCACCAGTTGCTAACCAAGGTGGTCCTTTTAGACCACCAATTACTAACCAGGGTGGTCTTTTAGACCACCAAATTTCCTTCACTGGTGACATCATTAGTTGTTAGTGTATACCTTAGCTGTTAAGTAAAAGTAGGCCTACTTTTTTGGTCATACAATCATGATATCTGAAAATGATCATAATGCTGCTAATTAAACAACATATGACATTATAAATCTGAATAAATTGCACAACTTCATCTAAAGTTACTAGTAATACAGACCAAATACGAACCGAATATTTATCCCATCCCTAGTGTCTACTAAAGATGGCTTACTTTTCAAAGGTCACTATAAGAAATACAGAAAATTTGATTTTTGAAGTCTTTTCGCATCAGTGTATGTGTTATGGTTGAGTGTGGGTTTGCTTATTTTTGCTACCTTTGGAAAAAAATTCAACGAAATTTATTATCACAATATATCCCAGCATCACAACCCTTTGAATAGGGAAAATTTTGCCTTAATATAGCTAGATTTATCTATTTTGTAGCTTGTTCTGACAACAGTATTGTATCAAAACAATACAAAGTTTCATCAGGAGATTACTTAACAACAGTTATTTCAAAACTGGCATAAGGTTTACAACATGATGTTTCGAGAGCCAACTGCTTCCTCTGTCAAGTGAAGGCAGAATTTCTGCCTTCATTTCACGAAGAGAGCAGTTGGTCTTGAAACATTGTGTTTTAAACCTTATGCTAGTGTTAAAATAACTGTTGTCAAGCAGTATTATATGTGTACAATTTGCTGATTGTGCATTTATTATTTACCTATCTAACTTATGATGGGGCCAATTATGCAATGTCCCTCGGAACTGGGCTTAGCTCACTGCTGAGGACATTTGAGCATTTTTTTGAGGGCAGGGGTCCCAAATATGTACCTGGCCTAGGGCCTCGCAAAAGCATGATCGGGCTCTGCATACACATATGCCCAACTTCATTATTGACAGAATAAAAATATTGCTAACTACTCATTAATGTACTTAACCAAATTTATGCCTGAAAATTAAAGTATTCAAATTCTTTTCTCAAATTTAAAGATTTGATAGCTATGGAAATTCATCTAGGTGTAAAGTAAGAAGCGAAATCTAAAATAGATCATACAACATTGATTGAACAAGGAAATGAGTGTGACGTTTGCAGAAAAATGTTTTCAAGCCGAAGAAGTTTAATGAGTCATATAAACACTTATACAGGTGAGAAACAATTCAAGTGTGAAATCTGTCATAAAGTTTTCATGAAACTATGCTTTAAAGTGACACTTAAGAACTCACACTGGTGAAAAACCTTATAAGTGTAATGTTTGTAGCAAAAAGTTTGCAGGCCAAGGGACTTCAAGCAATCACGTGAGAATTCATACTGGTGAGAAACCATTTAGATATGAAGTTTACAGCAAACAGTTTTTAGAGCGAAGATTTTTAAACAGTCACATGGAAACTTATACTGGTAATGCATCGTTAGAATGTGAAATCTCTCATAAGTTTTATCTACGAACTGGTTTATATCATCACCAAAGAATTTGTATTGGTAAGATACCATTTGTATGTAAATTTTGCCAAAAGAGATTTTCAGGACAAACTGAAATGTGTAAATTCTGTCTTAAATCATTTTCTCGACAACCTGGTTTAAAGCAACACTTGAGAACTCATACTGATGAAAAACTTTTCAGTGTGATATTTGTTTTAAAAGGTTTGCTAGGCAAGGAAGTTTAACCATCCACATGACATGGCATATGGGTGAGAAACCATTTGAGTGTGAAATCTGTCATAAAACGTTTTTACAACAAAACTTGAAAATTCATACTGGTGAGAAACCTTTTCAGTGTGAAGTTTGTAGTGCAAAGTTTTGTCATCCCAGATCTTTAAGCACACACATGAAAATTTATACAGGTGAGAAACCATTTGAATGTGAAATTTGTCATAAAATGTTTTTGCAATGATGTCTTTTAAATCGACATTTGAGAATTCATTCTGGTGATAAACCATTTGAGTGTAAAATCTGTGATAAGTTTTCACAGCTACCTGGCTTATATCAACACATGAAAACTCATACTGATGAAGAAAGTTTGAAATATGAGTCATTGTAAGAAGTGCCTGTACAGTAGCATGTTGGGAATGTATTTGCCTGTTGTGTCAACTTGACTTTTGACTCCAGTGATACCATATAATGTTTGTCGTTTTCTACCTACCTTCACCAGGAATTTGGATTTGGTTTGAATTCCTCAGAAAACTTTGGGCCCCAGCACAAGCATGATCTTACTTGTCCTTGTACCATCAAATACCAACGTTATAAAAAGTTCTTTGGACAACAAAAGATCTGAACCGAAACATTGGTGTGAAACCCATTGAATATGTAATGTGTTATACAAAGTCGAAATTGTAATAAAAATTTAAAAAGGCAAAGTCTCTGAACATTATTCATCTTATGCTAATCAGTCAGCATCCTAGACATTTGCTGTGCATGCCACTTGAAGACCTCTGTGACAGTAATCTGTACAGATCTAATACTGACGTTCCTGATGGCCGGCCTGGACAGAGCCTCTAAAGAGATGAGTCTATTTTCACAAATACTGGCATCATGTAACCCATCTCATTAGTCCTAGCCGTGCTAGGAGGACCAGTGTTTTAGTCATTACAGATTGATGTTTGCCCATTTTTAAATGTATCTACCCACTCGTACACTTTTCTCTCAGCAATATAGCTATCGTACTGTTTCAGCATCCTTCATTGAATTTCACAAATTTGCACACCCTCCAATCACAAAAATGTTATGATTGCTCATTGTTCCTCTACGATGCAAATAGCTAAGAGGTCCACCACTTTGTATATATACAAAGTGGCGGCA
>QLNU02014813.1:0-24476 GCA_006491805.2 Dysdera silvatica
CGAACAGCTCTCTCTTCAGCAACGACATGTCTATATGTTTGAAAGAAGGTCTATTATCAGTGCTTAAATTGATTGGGGACGCGAGAGGAAGCAAAACAAAAAATGCGAACTACAGCTGGATACTTTAGTTTCAGTTTGAATTTGAACCCATCCTTTTAACCTAACAAGGGGAGGGTGACTAAAATGAGCAATGTGTTGATGGCACAATATCACATTGCCTTCAAAGTACAGATGGCAACGATCGTAAACAATAATATACATTTACGAAGTGTGAAACGATTTCGCAGTCCCATACAGGAACTATATCTCGAGATAAGCGAGGGGTAGAAGGGAGATCTAAAAGGGAGTTATCCCAATATTATGGCAAAACAATGTGGACAAAGTTAATCTTCAACATAGATTGTTGCCCCTCACTCCCCTCACCCACGATGTGGACTCTGCAGGGGTGATAAATATGGTTCCGGATAAAACTTCTTAGTGCAAAAATTAATTATTCGGGACTCAAAGTTTTATCTTAAATATAATTAAAAAATTTCAATTTTACTCATCTTTTTTTGTTTTGAGAAGGATCCCCCCCCTCTCCCCTTGTGGACTGCAATGCAATGCACGAACATGGTTATGCTAAAAACAAAACACTTATTGTGGTCCGTGAGCTATTAATATTTAAAAAGAATAATGGAAAGTACGCTTCTAATGTTTAAAAGCTAATTAAAACTGGAGTCCCTATAAAAGAAGTTACGAAACTTGCCGGAAATGAAATGGAAGAAAACAGCAATTGATGTATAAAATATTTTTTTTCCTTCTTCTGTTAATAAAAAATAACAGGCAATAAGAAACTGCAGTTCACTTAAAAAGAGAATGATTTAAAAATAAAATTTGTTTATTTTTATTCTAAATATAATTATTTGTTTATTGTCGAGCCAATGACATAATGTGTGTGAAATATTGCAAATAATTTTAGTGGCGGCGCGGCTGCAGTTAAATTCGACATAATTTTAAACTATATGAACTATTTATGTAAAAAAAAATAAAGCGAACTCGTGCGAACCTGTATGTTTCCTGGATGTTTAAATTTAGAAATTGACATAAGATAACGATGATGAAGATTACAGAAATTTAAAACGTTCTATTAAAACTGGTTAAAACTGGTTAACGTCTTAAACTTGAATAAATTATGAAAAATGTACAAACCTTCAAATAAACATCGTACGAAATTCCAAAACAATTGGCAAATTAGAAGATTCAGAGTGATACTTTTACGGAGACGTATTTTTTTAAAAAACTTTTAGCAATGTAATAAACCTCAGAATTGAGAACACCCCAAGTGTTGACGACGCCACTGCTAATTCATTGCATCACATCCTTTGATATTACTTGTAGGCTGTCTGTGGATATTTGGTAGCGGAAATACGCTAAAAAATTTAAAATACAAGACTATCAAAATTTAGACTTTTTTCTCCCTAGAATGAGTATTTCACCCACTGTGCGTCGCTGCAGCATTATTGCCAGGGCCAGATTATGGCAAGGGCTCGCGGGACCTGCTCTCGGGCCCCTCGAAAAGAGGGGCTCCAAATATTTATTTGACAATTTTATTTAATGTAAAATACAGTAAATTGATAAAAAAACGATTCATTCTTTTTTCCTTCTTCGGATTTACAATCCAAAACGAATTCAGAGAAATCATAACTGGGGTCCAATTGCAACTACGATGTTGGCGTGACAGTGTGATCGAAAAACATATTTTACCTACAATTTTAAATAGGAATAAGGATGTGCACATTTTCCAGATTTATACCCAATCCATTAGCGTACGCAGGGCAGTGGCGCATCCACGTAGGGGGCCGAGGGGCCCGGGCCCCTCCCTTGGGTTAACAAAATGAAAAATTATTACTCCAACAGACGCTGGTTAATTATTTTATTAAAAAATAATGTAAGATAAAAGTAGTTTATGTTCTCAAAATTTCTCTGAACCTTGGTGACATTGATGAGACTGCTGTTGAAGCAAGCAGAATGCTGTTGAAGCAAGCAGAATGCTGTTGAAGCAAGCAGAATGCTGTTGAAGCAAGCAGAATGCTGTTGAAGCAAGCAGAATGCTGTTGAAGCAAGCAGACTGCTGTTGAAGCAAGCAGACTGCTGTTGAAGCAAGCAGACTGCTGTTGAAGCAAGCAGACTGCTGTTGAAGCAAGCAGACTGCTGTTGAAGCAAGCAATAGCAGCAGTGACCCTGGACTGTCTTCAAACGCTTTCCAGGAGGTAAAGGTAGACCAAAACACAATATCAAACACGGTTGAAATAGAAATTCTGACTGCAGATATTTGTAATTATGTCAAGAAATCTAACCTCACTGATGGAGATAAGACAAGAGTGCTGGCCATTGTAAAATTGTATAAACATAACCTATTACTTCTAATTATTTAAGTATGTTGCATTATAGAATTATTAGTAATTCAATAATGATAAATGTACAAGTGACGTAGGCAGGAAGTTCATAAGGGGAGTTATAAGTTTAATGGAAGGGGTTGCAGAGCTATACAACTCATATAGTTTTATGTTAAATATACAAAATTTCATTGCAATGGGGGTAACCGCCCCCTGTCTAAGCCACTGAAATGTACACACAAAGGCAACAGTAATTGATATGGCGCCTGTCGATTTTTTTCCCACCAAAAAATTGCGCCACTGGGCTCCCCGTTGGGAATATTCTAGGTGCGCCACTGACGTAAGAGGTGCGATGAAATTTTGTATATTTAACATAGGAATAGGAGAGTCGCAGCTCTGTAATTCCCCCCGTTGAGCCCATAACCCCCCCCCCATTACGAACTTTCTGCGTACGCCTATGATCCAATTTTTATATGCGTGTTAGGGGGCCACAATTAAATTTCCTTATGTATCTTTTCATGTTTTTGCGCAAAGTTTTGCAAAGTTCTACATACTCAATCCTGGAACTGGTATTTTGATTGTCCACCTTCATATCTCTTCGCCTTTTCATGAGCTGTTTCGTCTTCTCAGATAATTTGCTATTGTGCTTTTTACAGGTTACACCACCAATTTCCCCAGCAGTTTCAACTATTGTCTTAACAATGTTTTCATTTGCTTCTGAGATGTCAACTTCTTCAATAAGTCCTTCCAGTGCAGAAAGAAGCAGTTTCTTCTTAAAAAATGAATTCATGATGCTAAGGTTTTCAGCTTCTGCAAATTCGATGAGTTGATCGCCACGTTCATTCCTTTCCCCATATCCGTATTTACCAACCGATGTCTCTCCTTGTTCCTGTTGTCCAATTCTTGCATTGAAATCCCCCATGATGAGCTTGATATGTTGTTTCCCTTTGGTGTGTAACTCTTTGATTTCTTCATAAAATTCTTCAACCTCTTCGTCGGTATGGCTTGATGTTGGTGCATATACCTGTACTATCTGAAGTTGGTATCGCTGGGTTAGTTGAACAACGAGCCTCGCTGCTCGATCTGATGTACTTTCAACTTCCAGAAGACAGTCTTTAATTCTTTTGTTGATTAAGAAGCCAACACCACTTGTTCTTCCAGTTTCCGTTCCTCTATAATAAAACAAATGTCCACTTTTAAGTTCCACCAACTCTTCACCTTTTCTTCTAACTTCACTGAGTCCTACAATGTCCCATTTGATCTTGTCAAGTTATATATATATATATGCACTCCTGAGTGTTTAGATATAATTTATTTATTTTAAAAAGAGAATTTTCAAATTTCGTCCTAACAGGAGTGAGGCGTCAGGGGTGGTCCCAGAAATGAAGTTACTGTATTTCAGGTTGACAATGACTTAGCCGATGCCCTGGAAAAAATTCTGCGGACGTTGATATTGTAAAAGTGTCCTATCTCTCCCCCTCCCCCTTTTGCTTTTCCTTGGACGTCCATATCCTGAAAAAAATTCTGGGGGAAAAGGCATTGTAAATTCCATAATTTACTATAGGGAAATTTCTTTGGGACGGGGTATTTTTAGTGCCATATTTATAAATGGGTACTTGACCAGGGCGCCAAATTTTTAGGGGTGCAAAAGGCTGCGGAGTTTGTTTTTTTTAAATTGCAATTTATTTAACGTAAAATTCTGTCGATCAGCTCTCCTCGAAAAGGTGCCCTCCACCTTTTTTTTTTTTTTTATAATTCTGAAAAATTGCGTGAAACACCCCTCCCTTTCCAAGACGCGAAAATTCCTACCCATATCAATTATATAAGGTTGGATGCGAACCCTGACTAAAGAGGAAGGATGCTGCGCTTTTTCTGCAATAGGGTTGCCAAACGTCCTACTTTTTTTTTTCATGGCAATAATAATTGCATTGCAGAGCTCTACAATTGCGTAGTAATAACGCGTTTGTTTATACCACGCAGAAATTCTGAGAATTTGAGTCGGAATGGAAGTGACCACTTAGCATTTTTTTTTACTGAACTTTTTTAGTTCATGGTTTGAATCCCTAGACAACAGTAGCTGAGATATCTTGGAAAACTGGAAGTCCTGATGGAGCATGCTCTTGGTTGTCCTTGCACCACAAAACAAACTAAACTTCCGACCTAGATAGTTATTCCACCATGCAGAACGTCCGAGTTTAATCCCCGATGCAGTGCACGGCATTGGACTCTTTTCTATAGCACACAGTTCCGGGTTTAATTTCCTTTGTAGAATAAGCTAGCAGAAGTTCCGATCTTTCGCAAGCTTTGGGCCTTCTGAGCATAAGAAGAAAGTCTTCGGTATACAGCGCGATTTGTAGATGGGATCACTTACGGCAGATAATTTGTTCTAATCTGTCGCGATCGGGGTTTGCTCGATATGAGGCCATCCATTTAGCAGAGCCTTAGACCATATCAATATTATTTTGATATTGATATGGTCTAATATACATGATATGTTCGATGTCATTTTCAGGAAATTGGTAGCAATAAATAAATGAAAAAATAAGAAATAGAAAAACAGCGCTTTATGTTAACCCGCGAGCAGGCGTGGGGTGTGTTTCACACCCCACAACTTACAATTTGTGAAAAAAAAACGCCCACCCTTGCTTTTGAAACTGGCCAAACTCTTTCCTGTTGCCTTCAAAGTCACAATCTTTTGGGGTAGGGTGACAAAGAGAAAATTCCACTTATTGTTCCCTGCATCAGCGTATAGTTTTCGAAATTATTGGGGAACGAAGCACATGTTGCAATGCATTTATACATTACAGTATATGTAAAATTGCAATTTATTTCAAATTATTTGGAGGGGGGGCTCGGGCCCATATAACTCTACGCCTATGGGTCCCTGTAAAATTTGATGTTTTTAATGAAATAATGCTATATAATCAGATGGGGTGCAAAGCACCCTGCTCGCGTTCTCGCGTTCCTCTAATCGGCGCGCCTTCTCGCCGGTTAAAGGAAACCAGTTGTCGAAATATCTGCTGAGATAGTGGGAAACCACTTGCGAATCTCAGAAAATAAGCTATCGGTGCACAAGCGAATTATCTGTAGGGTAGATCGTACCGTGTGAGGTGGTCTTGGCAATCCCACAATAAATAAATAAATAAATAAACAAAATAAAGCAAACATATATATATATATATAAATAGGAAATAGTAGATAATGTAAACATAAATATAAATCAAAATGTAGAAAATCAAGCGAGTAAATGAAGGTTATTAATAGGTGTAAATGTATGTACATCATACCACAATTACAAAATATACATTCCTGTGTAGTGAAAGTATAAATGAATAGACAATTTTACGATTAATAATAACGGGCTAGTGACGAGAGTGAAGATTGAAATTATATGACAATATATTGCATCTATGCATGCATGTACAATCTTTTTCAAGGGAACAGTTATACACGCATGCCGGACACAATATATAAGATCTGCAAGACAATGTTTCTGAAACGCCAATAAACCGTTCGACTAAAACCCCGAAAAACACTGTCAAACGGCACAAAGGCATTCTGCTCCCGACATCGCCCTACAGATCATTGCTGTTACCAAAAAATATTCAAATACATAAATATATAATAAAATATACATGTACTTACAAGGGTACGTTGGGCTTCATGACCTTGTGTTTTGACATTTGAAAGAAAGGGAGAGAGAGGGGGGCAGAGGGTGTTATTGGCAGAATCATTTAGTAATGGTGACAGTTTGGCGCCAAACAAGCGGGAGGTTAGAGAATTTGGCTATAAATGAAGTTAAAGAAGGGTGAGGAAAATAGCTGAATGGAAAAATGAAGATAAAAGGAGAAGAGGTTTGTGAAAATGTAAGGGAAAGAATTATTAGCCAAATATATGGCGCAACTTTATATTAAAATTTTTTCTACATTTAAGGTTAGCGAGGATAACTTTAAGGTAGCGTAAGCAGAAATTTATGGGAAAATTGTTGTTTTTTAATGAAGTAAAGAAACATATGAGACTGTTGGTAGTATCGTTAATATTGTTACATATTTTGGAAATGCGAACACAATGTGTAATCAAAATATTTCGTTGAACACCTATAGAGATATTGCTGTTCCATTTAGTGAGGAAGTTCACCTTGAAATTAAAACAACTACGTTTATCGAATATGGTGCAATTGACGTGGTCTTTAATGATGGTAATATGTAAATCAAGGAAGTTTGCTTTGGTGCTGTCCTCTGACGTCTTTTTCGGTATAAGCTCTTCGGGATATGTATCAAGGTGTTTAGCACTGAAACTGTGGTTATCGAAAGTTATGATGTCATCTATGTATCTGAATGCGTTATACAAAATAACACTATTATTTTTTTCATAATGTTTTATATATATTTTATATAATTTTATCAGATTGGTTGCTTCCTTGTGCGCTCTTCATTGATAAACTTGTTTGTATTTTTATTTTATTGTTTACTATTGTTTTTTATTTGTTTTCATTTCTCACCAATCTATTTGCTTGATTTTCTACATTTTCATTTATATTTACATTATCTACTATTTTTCATATATATATATATATACATACACACACACACACATTCTTATGCCTGGTATTTTGCAAATAACTTGGGCAAAGCTAGTAGAGCTGTAAAAGTTAGGTACAGGTATTGTAAAATGCCTATGGCCGATGAAAGGGTGGCAGCGCACTCTGTGGCGAAACCGGGAAGTTATTGCACCTAATTCTGGAACTAGAAGGGATACAGAAAATTTTTCAATTACAAAGTTGTTAAGCACTAACTAATTTGTAAGAAACGTGTTTTTTTCACCACCTTAATAGGGCAAAATTCGTGATTTAGGTTTTTTTTAAGGCATCTGTCCAGCAAAACTACTGGTGGTCAAAGTTCCAATTTAACATCAATCATCTCAATTTTCAAAATTTACATTAACCTCAATCATCCCTTCTTGTAATTCCATAAAACTTCATTCATTATATAAGTACAGATGGCATGTTACGTACTACGTACAGTATGGTGGAAAAAATCGACGTTATTAATTCCGTTGTAGAAATATTTTTTGTGTTATCATGATTATTTGGTATAATGCGGTAGCAACGACAGCCACATTTTGCCATAGGTGTATCAGTGGCATAGTGGGTTAAGGTGTCAGCCTGGCTACTAATTGGGCACAGCCACTATTTGGGTTGTTGTCGCTACTGTATCATACCAAATAATCATGATAATGCAAAATATTTCTACAACAGCATTAATAACATCAATTTTTTTTCACCATACGGTATGTAGTACGTAACATAGAATCTGTACTTACATAATGATTGACATTAAATCGGAATTTTGACCAACAATGGCGTTGCTGGACGGATACCTTTAAAACCTCTTAAATTACGATTTTTGCCCTATTAAGGTGGTGAAAAAAAAAAAAATCGCTTCTAACTAATTAGTTGGTGATTAATAATCTTGTAATTGAAAATTTTTCTGTATCTCCTCTAGTTCCAGAATTAGGTGTAATAACTTCCTAATTTCGCCACAGAGGGCGCTGCCGTCGATCCCATTTCATCGGCCATGGGCACATTACTATACCCACACCCAACTTTTACTGCTCCATAAGTCTTCATTCAAAAGTTATTTGCAAAACATCGGACTTTAGAGTGCACCCTGTGTGTACGTATATATATTATACAGCGCTTCCACTCACCTTGGAGAAAAAAATTCCTTGGTTTTTGAAGGTTTTTCACTGATTTTCCCAACAAAATTCTCTGCTCAATTGTAAACAAAACTTTAAACTGAATTTTGGTTTCGGGGAAAATACTTCACGTGCGTGTGAAATTGAACTATTTAGAATAGAAGTTAGGAAGATTTTTCCCGACCTTTCAAGGTTTGATAAAAAATCTTATTTTCCCTTGACTTCCAGGAATGTTTTCGAATTCTCTGACAATTCCATGTTCTCCAGGTGAGTGGGAATCTAATTACATATACACACACACAGTGTTCGTAAACTCATGGAAAAAAAAAGGGGAGGGGAACAGAGTACACATTAAGATGAATAATATTTGCAATGCAACTTATGGCCACATTTCACTCACAGTGCCAGAAAAGAACAATTCCGAAAATGTCCAGCATGAATAAGTGTTTACGGAAAGTATATAAGAAGCACAAAATGTGATGTCCTAAGAACCTGCACACTTGATCACTGATCTGCTATTGGGTTTCCCATGCATTGGTTGTAAATATTTGTGCGTGCTGGACATTTTTTGAATTTTTACTTTTCCGACAACCTGAGTGGAATGCCATCCTAGATTTCATTGTACATAGCATTCGTCTTGATGAGTAACATAATCCCTCTCATTTTGTTGAAACCGTTTATGAACATCCTGTCTATATGAACTCTAGATTCAGTAAAAAAGTATGAGTATATAGAAGTTTTATTAAAACCAACAAAACAAAAATGTCCCTTGACTACTTGACAATATTGCTTGTTATTCCAACAACAAAATTAAAATATAAGACATTAAGTTTTTAGCATTTAATAATTACTAACGAACACAATAAATTTAGTAACAGTATATTCAAATTAGTAGCCTTGGTTATGGTTTTAGATGGCATTAATTGTTTATGTTGCAAGGACAGTAATGGCAATGCTGTACCAGGAACTACAATTTACTAAGGAATCAAACGTGCCAATGTTCTATTTATTGATTTTTATATCGTTTCACTTTAATATATCAATTCTTACCTTTTCTCTACTTCATTCACACGTTTTTTTTTCGGGGTTTGGCTTCTTTCTTGTTTATTATTATTTATTTTTCTGTCCATATTATGATTCTGTTTAGCCAGTTAGCTATTTTATTTCTTAACGTTCGAAGTATATCTAATAAGAAGGAAGAACTTCTACTCCTCTTAGATTTTTGTGTTTCTAAACCACAAATTATTTGCCTTGTTGAGCTTGGTTGCCGAATAATGACTATGTTGATCTTGGACATTGTTATCAGGCTTTGGTAGTGGGTCGGTCTCTTGGAAGAAGGGGTGGGGGCGTTGGCATATATTGTCCCTCTTACCAATCATTTTGCCCTTATTTGAATTTTTGTCATATTTAGGATTTTTGCGAATTAATATATCTTGACCTTGGTTCTTATTCACTAGTGTTAATATATCGTCCTCCAGCAGGAGATGTCAAGAAATTCTTTGATGTTCTCGAATCACCCTTTCAATGTTTTACAACAAATCATATCAACCTTATATGTATTGGTGATTTTAACGTTGACTGGTTCTCTCTCTCCTGAAATCTCCTTCAACTTAAAACCTTAATTGAATCCTACATGATTTACAATATCATTGACTTCCCTACACGTATCACTGCACACTCTCAAATTATGATCGACCTTTGTTTGTTATAATTTTCTCTGGATTCCTCTCATCAGCTTACACAACTATCGAATGCTATCAGTGATCACCTTCCCGTTTAGCTCATTCTTCCTCCTTCATTGAACACATGATCTTCTGGATCTCCTACTTATTTATCTTACCAGACCTTTTTTTAAGTCCTTGATTGAGAAATTTTTCCCCGAGCTTCAATTAATTAACTTTCCTAGTCTCTTTGTTCATAATGATCCTGAATCATCCTACAATAATTTCTATTCTTCAGTATTCTCTCTTTATTACAAAATTTTTCCCAAGCGAGTCCGCCCTCAACATAAACAAAAATAAAAACTGTTTGATGACAATTGCTATTCGCAGAAAAATAAAGACCAAAAGTCGACGGTACGCAAAATTCATTTCTTCAAGAAATTTAATTGACTTACATATCTTTCGTAGATTCAGAAACAAACTTAACAGAGAAATTCTGAGGTCCAAGTGATCCTTCTGTTTTGACATCTGCTCTTCTAAAATATGAAAATGTGGAATTACCTTGGATCTCTTGCTGGTAAAAAACCCAGGCAACAATTAAATGTTATTGAACTCAAGTTCAATGATACTTTGGTCAATGTCCCACTAGACATCTGCAATTTGTTAAATCGCTCCTTTATACAAACTCCCAGTGACATTTATTCTTCCTTCACTCATACTCCCTTTGCCTGTTGTAGATATTTATCTAATTCTAATTCATTTTTTTTCAATCCCCATTTTCTGAGGAGGAGGTACTGTCCTCATACAAATGTACTAAGGTTCACGGTTCCCCTGGTAGTGATTATTTACATCCTAGAGCCAAGGTATTCGTTGCCAGCTTACTCTCTACGCCGTTATCACATCTATTAAATTTATGTTTAATTAAATCACAAGTTCCTGAATAATTTAAAGTCACCAAGATTATCTCCATTTTTAAAAAAGGTGATCGTACTACTGATCCTTCAAATTATCGCCCAATCTCTATAATTTCAATTTTCCCAAAATATTTGCACATCTTCTCTTTAGAAGGATGGTTGATTTCATTTCTAAGTTTTCTCTCATTCACCCATCACAGTTCAGATTTCTTGTCAACAAATCCACAGAACTTGCCTTTCGAAATTTTCTAAACCCAATTACGCAAGTATTTAGTTCTCACCTTTTTTCGAGTGGCGTATTTTTTTTATGTCTCTAAGGCATTCGATCCCATTCCACATGACCTTCTTAAACTTCATGATATTGGTATTAGGGGCCCATGCCTTGATCTTCTCGCACATCTCTTGACTAATCGTAAACAATATGTTTTTCTGAATGGAATTAGGTCTGACATTATGGTTAATTTTTAGGGGTTCCTCAGGGTTCCATACCTGGTCCACTCTTGTTCCTTGTTTACATTAATGATATTTTCTAGGTCTTCACCCATGGTAGTCCTACAATCTATGCTGATGATACTTGCTTTTTCGTGTCTCACCATGATCTTGATCAACTAATATCAATCGTTCAATTTCAGACAGCTAAAGTTCTTGATTGGTTTCAATTTAATAAACTTAAGGTCAATGACTCGAAAACTTAATGTGTTTAATTCCATAATAAGCATTCACATAATTCTCCCCCTATTACATTAAATAAATCACAATATTTCTTTTGCATCTACGCATGAATTCTTGGGTATACTATTACACCATAAGCTCTCCTGGACCTCTCACTGTGAAAGTGTTATATCTAAGGCTGCGAGAGTTCTTGGGCTTCTTTTAAGAATTTACGAATGCCTTCCTACTAGAGCTATCCGTTCCATTTATTTTTCTCTAGTACAATCCCACTTCACCTATTGTTATAACATTTGGTAAAAAATAACTCAATCTAATATCCATAAACTTGAACAAATTCAATTACATATATTAAAAATTATGACTTCAAAGATTATCAATAACAGAGCCAACATATGGGCTTCTTTTGCCATATTACCCTTTTCTCTAATTACTCAGTCCCGAATGCCCACCTCATGTTCGAAAGTATTCACAAAGGTTTTCACTCAAATATTATTCAGATTTATCCACGTAATGATTGCTATCCCTCCAGATCCAGAAGAAGCCTTATCCAATTACAATCCAACTCTCATTACTTATATGATCACATCGACTCCCAAGGTCCCACGGTTTGGAATCTTCTCCCAACAAGTCTAATATTAACAGTGAGCATAAGTCTTCTCTAAATAAATACTTACTATCCACATGTTAATATTTAATTCCATTTTCTGCGTTTTGCATGTCAATGCTTTATAGCTTCTATTTTTCTTTTTTACAGTTCAATATTTATTTTATTGCACTTTAAAAGTCAATGTTTAATTTATTTCTTTATATTTTGTTTGTCAATACATAATTTATTTTGTGTAACATGCTGATGTTTTCTCTTATTTATGTTTTTTTCCAATGTGTTTATGTATTTAAATAATTTAATATCTGAGGGGCAGCTAGGACTCGTCAAGCAGACTTTTAGTCTGTTTTTTCTCCGGTCATCTGTCAGGAACCTTCCCGCCTCATTTTTTGTATTCAATATTTTTTTCTTCGTCGCCTGTAAAATAAATATTATTATCCAAACTTCTGCTAAAGGAATCAAACCCAAGACTACAGAAGGCCGAAAAACAACACACATTCTACAATACCATAGGGAATCAAACTCAGGTTAATAATATGGTAGATGAATGTAACACCATCGTAAGGCAGTGGATACATTTTCCAAGGAATCCAACCCTCATAAGAATTAGAAAAGCAATCTTCGGACTACAGTAAGCAGTTAGTAAACATTTTTTCCATTGTTGGCAGTCAAACTTTAGGTTTAACAGCATACTAGGTGAAGGCTTTACCACTGTGCCACCATAAGGTCTCAATCATCAAAAGCTTTTAAAGAAATTCTTCCAGAAATTACAGTTTACATGTTTTAATAATTATATTTTTATTGAAATGCACAAATGTATTGATTCAGATGATGAGCTTTTATATCAAAATTAATGACACAAACCAAAGTAAAACATCAGCAGCAAATTATACAAAGAATGCTAAAGAAATATTTATTGAGCCCATAATTCCGTCAATAAATGTGTTCAGTTTTCATGACAACTAAAATGATAGCGATGAAGAAACTGACATTAAGAACATGTGAAATGATACTGAGTATGGATACATGCAAGTATATGTTTGAAAACTAACTTTAATAAAAATATCAAGTCATAGAAGATAAGAAACTTAAAAGCACACTCCGCAGTACAGAAACCTAAAAAGGTATTCTCTTTCAAAAAGAAGGTTTTTGGACTATTAGAGGTTTCCCCACTCCTCCTTTAAAGTAAAAAATAAGGAGTTTCTAAGGTTCTAACTGAACTACATTCCACTTCCACCGCACCATTATATTCCCACTGTTTCAGTGGAGGTACCCCCAGACTTTTTAAGGAGTGTGGAAACCCTGTAAATTAAAGCAAATTTACTGGTCAGAACAAAAACCTTAACATGCAAAGACATGGGTATACAGCAATACCTCAAATATTTTGCATAATCGGTTCTGCCAACATCCTGGACTGTTTAAAATCAAACTAATCAAGGAACTAAATAAATACAAAAAGTGACTTGACTGCATAAGGAGAGAGAGGGAAAAAAAGATCATTTGTGTACTAAAATATAATTTTGGAATTCTTAAACCGGACAATGCAAGGTATTACTGTATTTCATAAATTTGGGGGTGTTGAATCTAGCATTTAAATGTTTCAATCAGGTACCCTTTCATGGGAAATCAAAAGAAATTAACCGTACACATAAGTTGGACCAGCCTGTTGGTAGTCATTTTTTCTTTCTTTTCCACACTGTGAACTAAATTATAATTTGAACCATAAGGGTGGAGTGTCAGATCTAATTCTAGAAATATAAAAACAAAATATTAAATGAAAAAAAAAAAAGTGACGTTATAATACACAGTAGAACCCATTTATAACGAGTCCACACTTAGCGAGTTCCCCAATATAGCGACAAAAACATGAATTATGTTTGGTATATAATGATTAGATGCAATAAATTTTTTTAGTAAACAAAATTTTTATGGACATCATATTTGACAAGTAAAAAAAAAAATAAGTTTTTTAAACGAAATGTAGAAAATTCTTAAAAAAAAAAAAAGTGACCATGATGTTTCTTTAATTGGGATGAACATGATCAAACAAACTTTCCAGCACTTGAAATCTAGGATAAATTTCTGAGCTTACACCCTTGAAAATACATGGTAAGGAGCCATACACATGCTTTTTTTTTTTGTGGGGGTGGGGGATGAATCACATTGATGACTACATATTTAATATGCTAAATGGTTTGCAATGCAACTTTAATGAACAGGTACTGTAAAACGAAAGAAACTAGAGATTACCTTTTAACATTTCCAAAAATTTTATATTTTAGAAATGAATACCAATGCAAGTTCCTTTACATCATAGTTCTTTATTTAGCTTATTTTGAATATGCCGATTTGATACACTACTATACTGAAATTCAAGTACAAATATAATACGTTGTTCATTAAAATTTTAATCAAATTCAAAGTTGAATGTTATTCAGCGTTTAAATTTGAAACATACGTGACCATAGTCTCTAAGTCGATTGATAAAGTTTTACATGTAGGCAATAGCCAATTGTCTAAATGTGAAGTTTTTTTTTGCATGATGGCATCTTTTTGTTCGTGTTTTCAATGTGGCAAAAGGAATTCCCACTCAAGAAAAATATTTGTGTGATAAGTAGACCAATGCACTTTTGTACTTAATATGCGGTAAATGTTCACTTCAGTAAAAAAACAACAACACTCACTCATCACCCTCGATTACTCTTCTTTTTTTTTTTTTAATATTTTCGGATTTTGAATTTTTTTTAAAGAATTTTTTATACTCTGTTTAAAAAAATCTTGCTATTTTTTACTCATTAAATCCAGAGACAGCAAAAAAAAAAAACTTTTGATAGAAATGATTAAATTGTATTGAACTTAATCAGTATACCAAACAAAATTCATATCTCCCTTACAAAATCCTGAAATTTGGTAAATGCATGGTAGTTGGGTCTGACGGAGGTTATGCTAAATGGGTCTAACCGTAGTTTAAAAAAATGGTAGCAATAAAAACTCTATAATAAAAGTTAAAATTGTGATAATTTCACAGATGGAGCATTGACCTGTGCGCAAGAGAAATTATTTATATATGTCAATGACCAACTCTGTTATATGCTGGAAAGTTTTGTTATTTTATTTCCTATTACAAATTTTTATGATCAACTGCTTCCAATATATCGATATAATAATCTCCAAACACAGCTCGATTATGAGTAACAAGGTGCCGAAATGTCCCAGCAAGACTTGACAATTCATTATTAAAAGCTGAAAGTCCAAGTGGGATTTTCACTGTAGAAGCATTACAAGAATTCAAAACGTTTTCTAAAAACTCAAGCACTCTGGTGGCTATAAAAATGAATACAAGAATATAAGTTTTATAACAGAATAAATTTGAAAAAATAAAACTGTTACTGCCTACCTTACAATCTACAGCAGTTTGATTAAAAAAAAAAAAAAGGGCCATATTGTATAAAACGGGTTTCAAAATCACAGATAAATAACTTTTTGGATATTATAAAGTATTGAATCTCATCACAGCAATGACGATATTTCTTTTTTTAGTTTAAGTTTTCGGTAAAAGATCATCCTAGACTTATATAACATTAAGTAGTTATCATATTAATACTATAGGTGGTGTTACAAAGTTTGGAATTAAGTCATTAATGTATCACTTGCTTGAATTTGTACAGCAAAATGACAGCAAAAGTCATTCTCAAATAAGAAAATGTATCAAGTCATTTTCGACTTGACTATAGTTTGACAATTAAAAAAAATCTATATGCGCTTTACGTAGAATTAAAGCTGAAAATTTTGTGTTCGAAAAATTAAACATCATATGTTAAAAATATTTTATATTGGTTAACAGCAATAAATTTGATTTTATGTGCATTTTTTGTTTAACAAAGAACCCATTCTTTATAGGCGACTTAAGATACAATATTTAATTACATTTTAAACTTTTCCTTATTGAAATATGTAACATTTCAAAATACATACTTATTATTTTTCGCACACTGTGTTCCACTGATCCAATTTCTAAGATTTGTGAAGATACTGTCTTTGATTTCACTTCAGAAAGAGTGGAAAATCCATGTTTAACTAAGCTTTCATTCACAGCTTTAATGACATGTAATTCCACTGACTGAAGATGTTCCTTTAAATTTTTTTTAACCCTATAACAATGAAAAGATTTTAGAAACAATTGTAAAATTTAGCAATTCAAATTGGCACTGCAGAAAGTATTGAAAACTTCACGAATTCGGCATATATCTTTTTACACATTTTATAAATGTAATAGGATATAACTCCATGGTCATATTTGAAGTATAGACATGTAATATTTGTATTTACAGGTTTTATGATCCAAAACTGCACTATGGATAATCTGAGATGGGACACATGGCTTAATATGATCTTCACACCACGACATATTTACACACAACCATGCTAACAAGGAGTTGAAAGCGGCCTAGCTGGTTCAAAAAGGTTATGTTTACAACCACTGTATACAATGTTTACTTTACCCTTAAAATAGGTATTGGGGAAAAGAATTTAAATTACATAAAAACAATTATATATATATATATATACATATAATAATAATAATAATAATAGAGTAAATAAGAGGCATAAAATGTACTCATTTAGTCAGTAACTTAAAACAGACAGTTAAATTTCTTTGTTTTCATAGCTTAGAAGATTAGTTGGCATTTTAAATTTTATACATTTGAGAGGTCGTTTATAAGGTTTAACTTAGAAAGGATCAATGACCATGACTAGTAGTCTTTTCTCTAAGGAATTAAACTGGGATTAGAGGGCACGAGGATGATATTTAAAGTGGTTAGTTTGTGAATTTTATGGCACAAGGACAGCAAGGGTCACGATGCACTGGGACCTACAGTTTTCAATGGATTCAAACGTTTAAGGTCCAGGAAACCAATTCTCATACTACAGCAAGTAGTCTGTTGGTAAGCATTCTTTTTTGGCACTGTTGAGAGTCGAACCTAGGACAACAGTGCACTTGGCGAACCTGTTATCACTGCAGGGCTTGATATTTAAAGTATATTACTATGTAATAACAATACAAAAATAATTTACACATTTGTAGCAGTCACAAAAATGAACTAGAATGTACTTTATGTTTTATGATATAAAGACAGTAAAGGCACTGTGCTAGACAAGGTATAAATATGAACAGAGGAAATCGGATGCCAATGCATCAATCAAGTAGTTAATTCTAGCTTAAATGGATTGCAAATTTCCATTTCTTGGGCTATTATGAGGTAACAATAAGTTCTAATATGATTTGTTTGTGTTTTACCGCACAAAGTGAGTTAAGGTCAGGATCTGCTGGGACCTACTGTTTTTCCTAGGAACCTGATTCTTTGCTGCCTAGCAAACCAAACCTCAAACAAAGGAGACACAAAAAACTGTATACATTCTATAGCACCTTTGGCGCTTGGAACCAATGGAACCTGGGTAAATGGCACGCTAGAGACATACATTGCCCATAGGGTATTCCAGTATGAACTAAAAAAAGTGGAGAGTCAGGTTTAACTACAATTACTACTTCCTCCACACACTCCCTTAATTAATTAAGGAGGTAATTTTGGTTAATATATATGTATAAAGGGTCTTCATGACCAAAATTTCACTTTGAAACCCCTATTATTAATCGAAAACTACTACACTAAAAGTTAAACTTGGAAATCTTGTAAAAGAAGTCATGAGATTTCATATAAAAAAAAAGTTTATTCTGGGTATTGGCATCGTAATATATTTTCTAAATAACAGTGATAGCACTGCATGTTCAAAATGCTGTCCACTGTTTTCTGAAACTAGGCTGAAGCCCAATATCATGTTTTCTACAGTGGCTTGAAGCATATCAGCCAGAACGTTACAAATATGTCGGTGAATCACAGTTTTCACTTCCGACAAATTTCCGATGTTATCATAATAAATGGTACTTTTGGGTTAACCCCATAGCCAAAAGTCATGTGGGTTGAGGTCTGGTGATTGAGGTGGTTATTAAGCAGTAAAGTGCCAATCAATAACTCTGTCGTCCATAAAATGTTGCTGAAATAACAGTTTTACATATCTGCCAAAATGAGGTGGATCCCCATTGTGCATAAAAAGCATGCTTTCTAAGATGCCATGCTGTTGAAGATTGGGTAACACGAAACTTTTTAAAATGGATTCATAGCAGACGGCAGTTACGAAGCATGTGATGAGTTCTGCTGCAGATTGTTCTTCAAAGAAAAATGGTTCAATTATGACATTGCTAGTAAAATCACGCCAGATGGAGACTTTAGGTGAATACAGTCTAGTCTGATGAAAAACGTTAGGACTATCTTATGCCCAAATCCTATAGTTATGTGTGTTGGTGGTATTATTTACATGAAAACGGACATAGTCTATTGACAAGATGTCCCAGGTGTGAATTTTATAAATCTCCATTCATGCAAGGAACTGTAATGCAAAAGCTTCTCCTTGAGCAGGATCAGTAGGTTGAAGTTACTGAACACATCTGATTTTGTAAGGGCAGTAATGCAGCATTTTGTGAACCTTCTTTTGAACAATACTATTTGGTAATTCCATTTCAGATGAAACAGCATGTAAGCTGAATGTTTTTCATGGTTGCTTCTTCCACTGCCAATGCAACAAATTCCAGAGTTCTTACAGGAACAGGCTTCCTTCCCCATCCAAGTATGATGGGTAACACACCTGTGGCTTCAAATTTCCTCAAACCCAGAGGAGTAATTGATTCTTTTCGAAACCTTATGGTGGTTCGATATTGTTTCAATGCCAACTGTTCATTACTATCACACCGATAATAGCATTTCATGAGTAAAGCACAGTGTTTCAAAAATAAAGGCATAACTGACTTTTAACAACTGAAAGCTTTGCCGAAAATGCACAGCAGGAAAACCATATAATGTGATGTAAATTTGCATTTTTCATGTGGTAAGCTATTTCGAATTTGCATAAATACTTTTGTGTTCAGAAACCTGAAACCCCTGGTCCTGACTACAGCATACAGAGCAGTTTCTCCTCTGATGTTGACTTTTTTTTTAACGAATCATTTTTATTTTCTTTTGTTTTTGCAGGGTATCTAACCCTATGACTTCTTTTACAATATTTCCAAATTGGTAACTTTCGGTCCAGTAATTTTCATTTTATAGGGGTTTCAAAGTGAAACTAAGTATGGATACCCAATGTATACATATATAAGGCATTTTAAAACTAACAGAACAAACTTTCAGGGTGATAGAACATACCCAAACAAACACTTTTCATAATAGAAAACATGGTTACAAGTACAGGGGTTATGTGATAGGGGGCGTTTTCTATTTCGCCACACAAAAGCAGTCCTGCATAAAGCAAAAACAGGACTGGCATGAAATATCAAAACAAAGTTTTATTTTAGACAAAAAAATGTAAATAACTTTTTGACCAAGTGAAGTAAAAAAATTGCGAACATTAAATAAATGTACAAACACTAATCAGTAAACACTGCAATGAATTACATTTACAAAAGCTGCTCGAAATTGCGATCGTTACTCCCGATACACATATCACATTGTCAACATGAAGATTCCGGCACGTTTTGGAATATTCCAAGCATTTCGTCGGCAGCTACAAACCTGGCCACTAGTTTCTCATTGGAAGCAATCGGAGTGCCGTACATGAGGGACTTTGGATATCCCCATAAAAAGAAATCTAGAGGTCACAAATGTGGGGAGCCAAGTGATGGATCCTCCTCAGCCAATCCATTGGCCTGGAATGTGACATGCAGGTAACCAAGCACACGAGTGCTGAAATGAGCTAGCACGTCATCATGCTGGAACCATATTTTACAGCACATGGTTGTTGATAGATGCTCCAACAATTTAAGCAAGACTTGATACTTAGCTAATGACTTTGCATACTAAAACCACCGCTTTTACACATGCAGTTGAAAGAGCACTCTAGCATTAAAATCTCTTCACTTGCGATCATGAATGCTAAGATGAAAAGTGTTTGTCTCAGTGTGCACTATTACCTCTGAAAATTTGCTCCATTCATTTTGAAACACCCTGCATATACATATGATAAAATAGCTATGCATGGCTGAATTCAGTGACACAGCAGTTAAGACACTGGGGCATTAACCCAGATGTTGATGGTTCAAGTCCAGCCTGAATGTGTGGTAAGTTTTATTTTTTGGCTAGTATGAACCGAAATAAGTACAGATTAAAACTTAATTGTAATGATTAATCACTCCACACCATTCCTCAATTAGTTAAGGAGATCCCTTTTCATGTGACTTTTTCATATATGTTGGAAATTAAGAAATGAAATTGAGATATCATAGAAGCAAATACAATTGTTCAAATACAAACATATATAGCTCAAGCTAGAGCTTTTAAGTACAACTCAGCATCACAAGATTTGGTGGGTTATAAAGAAGAGAGAGAACTACCCAAGCCAGTCAAAGTGGCGGTAACTCTCTATGGACCAAAGGTTGTACTTAAAAGCTTTAGCTTGGGCTATATATGTGGGTGTTTGAAAACCTTTCTAAATAAATATTCACACAAATTAGAATACAAATAGTCCCCCTGAAACTTTTCTGTGTTAACTATTTGTTTGGTAATTATGCAATTTAGAAAAAAATGTTTAAAGAACAAGATTTCAAATAAGTATGATTATCATTTTACTCATCAATGTCGATAAATAGAAATATACAGAATATTACATTAAAAAAACTTAAGATACACAACGAATTAAAATACAATACTAAATTTTGATAATACCAAACACTTGAAACACTTTTCAAAAGTATGGTCAGCTCATCTTTGAGATGTTGCTTGAGTGTACTGATTCCTTGAATAGATTCTCCAACAATGGAATACGTTAACAGCAAAATACTTGAAGTAATCACAATAATCAGGAACTGGGATCTCAAAGCCAGAAAACGTTCTTTATCCATTTGAAGTGTCTGCATTAAAATAAATACATTAGTTTGATTTCCTGTAAACATTAAAATAAGACTTCAAATACACTTTAGAATAGACATTTTTTCAAATTTCTTAAGTTCATGGATCTCTTGACCTGCAAGTTTTTGCAGATCATAAAAAAAGTTTCATAATAAAACAATTTACTGAAAAAGGTATGACAAAGATATTTTATATTAATTTAATAATTATATAAATTTTTAAAGACAAGAAATATAAGAAAAATATACACTGGAAAAAAGTTTGCACCTTGTTATTATTCAGCAACATTCAAATCTTGGCAAATTTCCATGACACTCCTAACCAAAACTTGTGGTTTTAAACTCTAAGGATACCAAACCTTTGATTTAATGGACTAACAGGGACTAGGGAGGATTCATTATATGAGGGCCAGTACTTAAGTTTTTATAAAATAATGTACAAATTATTTTTAGATGGAAAAAAATCGTTTTATGGCTTTTCAGAATATTGGCCTTTACCATTAATACACTTTTTCATTTGAATAAACCAATTTCAAAATAGTTATGCCATTCAGAGGTTGGTATAGCAGAAACATGTGATTTTTTTTAGCTTCAACTGCTTCTTCTGGGCTGTTAAATCATTGACCATGAATTTTATTTTTGATCGTTGGGAACAAAAAAGAATCATTGGGTGCTAAGTCAGGCGGATAAGGGCAATGATTCATTATATCAATGTTTTTATGCTTCAAATAACTGGTAGTTTGAAATGCAGTATGTGAGCTTGGATTGCCACGATGAAGAACGATGCACGTTTCGAATTATTTTCTGATTTCAGCAACTATTTCTGACAAACAAATTGTCGTATATCAATTAGCATTTACTGTTGTATGATTCTCCAATGCAATGGTTGCAACATTGCCGGATTTACCAAAAAACGAGGCAATCATTTTCTTTGAAGCACTTCGTGAAAAAACAACTTTTGTAAGATTTGGTTCATTTTGGAACACCCAAACAGGGGATTGTTGTTTTGTTTGGTGTTCATAGGAATAAATCCAGATTTCATCACTTATTACAATGTCAAAAGGTATGTTTTGAGGCACCACAATTGAATCTTTTTAAATTTTCCTTGCATCATTTGACACGAGCATCCTTTTGAGTTTGATTTAAATTGCCTGGTATCCAACGCGCATATACTTTCTTGATGTTTAAATGATCATGTAAAATTGAATGCACTTGCGTTCACGAAATGTTCAAAGATGCCTCAATTTCATTATATGTGACAGGATGACCTGAAGTGATTGTCACACAGCATCGATGTTTTGTGGTGTCACAGAAGTTTTTGGTTGACCTTCACGAAACTCAACACCGAGACTCCTAAGTCTAAATTTAAATTCTTTAAACCGGTTGTAAATTGTTGCTTTAGATGGTGCTTCATTACCAAAAGTCGAATTCATACGATCGATACAAACCTTGTCGAAAGACGTAAAAAATCGTGGCTCTAAAATCCCTTCGACTAAAATCCATGTTTTTTCACTACCTCATTAACTTTAAAGCAACGCCGTGTAAAAAGAATTTTATAGCAATTCTGGTTCTGTAATACCCAATGTTCACATGAAAATTGAAATTTTAAAAAATCATCAACAATGAAAGCTGTGGTCTTTTGTGTTGCCAGATTCTAAAAACTTAAGTACCAGCCTACATATAAAAAATCTGGTGAATACAGGGTGCCTACCTAAATTCTGTTTCAAACTTCCCTGACTTTTCCAGGTTTCCAGACCAAATCTTAATCGATTTCCAGTCACTAATTACAGTAAACAACACACAACGCATTAAAATTTGTGTAATAAAAAGTTTCAGGATCATAAAATCCATCAACACAAACCCCAAAGCCATTTATAACTCAATTAAAGTAAATTTACAAATTCAAAAGCTGTATTAAAAATGCATTTCTTTACACTAAACATTTGCACAAATTAAATATTTACAGCAACATTTTCATTCGGCCCTTTTTGAGTTCATTATAAAAGAGTTTAACTATATAATCGCAAAGCTGATGCTTCATCTTCCATTCCATTTAAAATGTGTATAACTAAACATAAGAGAAAGAGTGGTTTGATTAAAATCACTTAGATTAGAAAATTTAGCTAAAAATACTTATTTTCCCAAGTTTAATTATATATTTGCCAACCAATTATAATCTTCTGAGAAATATATAGGCTTAATAATTTTATATAAATTATATTAGTTTTGGTGCAAAATGGTAACTTTTGGAAGAAGTTTAGTCAAAAGTATAAGTTTTTCAAAATTTTCAGTATGCAATGTGGTATGAAAAGCACAGTTCAGGAAAATTATTTTAATAAGTTATTTATTATAACAATGAATTTCAAATTTCCCTGATTTTGGCCTTTGTATTTCAAATTTCCCTAACTTGGGCTTTATATTATCAAATTTCCCTGAATTGGGCTTTGTATTTCAAATATTCCTGACTTTTCCAGATCCATAGACACACTGTAAATAGCAAATGATTTATAATGGTAACATTTTAATATAACACTATAGGAAACATTTAATGCATTTTCTCTTCTTCTCATATCACTACGGTCCTTGAGTCTACTTAGTGATCGATTGTTGCCACTTTTCATCTGTCCAGTTTTCCTTTGCTACTCTTATTCTCATTTTTCTATAATCTTGCCATCCATTCATACGTCTTTTTTCCTATGCACCCTTTTCTTTTGTGTTTTTGACGTTTTATGGTGCAAAGACAGTTAAGGTCATGCTGCACTGCTACCTACTGGTTTCGGGGAATCTGAACATTGTTGAATCTGAAGGCTAGAGAAACAAACCCTGGACTAGAGTGGGCACCAAAAATGACATGCATTCTGTGGTATCACTTAAATTGAACCCGGGTTAATGACACAACAGACAAATACATTATCTTTAGGGCATTGCAGGTTTTTTTTTTTTTTAAATTTTCATACTAGCATTATATATGTAATACTTGCATTTTAAATTGACATTAATCCTTTAGTATAAAATAAAACTTTTCTTCAACAAAACCGATAAATTAAAATTAATTCCACTCATACATAAATCTTAAAACATTAACTGAACAGTATATTTTTTAGTACCACCAAACCCGGTCATACAGTGATTCAGGGTACTGGTAAAATTTCGACGTTATAACTGGTAAATAATTTTTAAATATTAGTACATAGCATTAAAATTCATCAATGTCATCATTGGTGAACATACTATGTACTTTTAAATCAAATGTTCAAATATCATAAAGTAAAATCTGAACTACTATTATTTGTGACTTATTACCACAACTTTGTCTTCAAATAAAAAAGCCTTCCCATTCATAGTCATTTTAAAAGTTAAGAACAATTGCAGAAAAATAGTGAACGCACAAAGACAAGACAGAATAAAAGTTCATCAC
Source organism: Dysdera silvatica (assembly GCA_006491805.2). NCBI lineage: Eukaryota > Metazoa > Arthropoda > Arachnida > Araneae > Dysderidae > Dysdera > Dysdera silvatica. The sequence continues at coordinate 24,298 of QLNU02014813.1, forward strand.
AGACATTTTGTTGTTAAAAAGGAATGGACGAGTTCATTTCACTTAAAAGCAGATGGGTGAATATGATTAGGTTATTGTAAGATATTATTACCCTTCTCAGGGATAACACAATGGCCAAATAATGGTCAACATAAAAAAGCCTCCAGGGTGAATGTGTGTTTTCATGAGGAATAAGTACA
>QLNU02014813.1:52874-66685 GCA_006491805.2 Dysdera silvatica
AAGAAGGGAGTTAAAAAATTGACCTAAATATAGCCATATTATTTGACGAAACTGACCGAAAGAAGTGTGAATTTGTATATACTTTTACCCCCTGTCATTTCTGAGTAAGTTGTTATTCTTTTCGTTGGAAAGTTGTATTGTGTGGTTTTTTTGCGCAAATACGGTGGTTTTAAAATTCGGCAGTGCAGTATGTTTTATGATTTTTTTTTAAACTTACGATCTTATTATTAAAGACCCTATACAATGTTTTTTTTTTATATACTCATATAATTTCACTATGATCAACTTTTTTTAAACAATTTCTATTGATAGCATGAGTTGATTTTTGAATCGATTATGGTTTTCATTTATTTTAGAAGTATTTTCATAATGCAAAATGTGAGAACATTTTTACTCTATAATTATACTTTTTTATTTATATAAAAACAGTTTTTTTTGCTTTTTTTAACTGAAGGCCTTGAACTTATTTTGCATACACATATTGTTTTTTTTTAAACATATTTATTATATAAAACGTTTAAATGATATATATCTATAAATACAAATTCTGGACCTAACGGTTGGTATGTCTGGGGGGGGGAGGAAATGTACAAAAACAAACAAAACCCACCTGTGTGTGTGTCAGGTTGGCACATCATAACTTTCATCTTCTTTTTACCACAAAACATGAGCATAGAGAAATTTAGTCATATTGATTAAGATTCTGTTCATTCTATACTTAGGCAATCATTTTTTCAATTGTAGTTTGCATTGTTATAAAAGCAGGGGCCAATATTCAGGATATGCTAGGTATGTGGTGCACACTCATAGAATATCATGGATATTATATTTTTGCATTTTTTCTTGTTAAAGACTGTCTATTTGTTGGTTGACTTCACATGATTCGTAATAAACATAATATACTAATTCTTCATGCAGATATTCTACCTTGTAACATTGGCGGATTTGCCATTTTGCTGCTCCTAGGCTATTTTTGTAACCCCTTCCTATCTGTTCCCCCCACCCCAATCAGTGGTAGGAACATAAAAAAATTGTTGCATCGATATACACCCAAAACTTTTGTGTTGACAATAAATATGTTGAAAAACAAACTCATAAACTGAAACATAAACATTAAATAATAATATTAACTTATATTGAAGTATTATCTCTTCATGGTATATAATAAATCAAATTCAATTTTATTGAAATAAATTTTAATTTTAGCAAAAAATAAAAGCCTATCAAGCACTGGAATTTAAATGGAAAGCATGACGTCTAGCTTTCTTCTTGGCAAAACATCTGATTATATCATCAGATACCATCAGATATGGTATTGATTTTGTTATATCAAACTCAATACACAAAATTTTGCCGCCCTAGTGAGCCTATTGGGAAATACAGCACTGCCTTGTAAACATTGTGTCACATTCAGGTTAGTAGCTTGGTTATTTAGTTGTGAAGGTACACACCTGTGAGGTTTTTAAACAGACGTTAGATGACACTGCGGGTTGAATTCTATGTGATCTGTTGGTTTAAAATTATTCAGAAGGTAGGTTAAGGTGTATAATCAGACGATAGAATCTAGAATTGAACCGTATAATTTCTCTTATGAGTTTTCCCCCCCAACGTTTGGTGTATAAAGTATGAACTGACATGTCTGCAACATTAATATAGACAAGTATAGCAAAAATAAAAGACTGACAATGTATGTAAGTTTACATTTAAAATATATTTATTATTTTCTGTAAGTAATGTATAATTTTTTTTTCGCCTATATTTACAATGGGGAAATCATGTTGATGTACCGAATATCCTATTTATATGTATAATATATGGGATACATATAGGATATATATAATAGTTATGCTTCACTTGCTGTTACATGAAGCATAGCTAGTGTTCATTTAATCATTATTCTGCTCATATTTCGTATTTGATCAATTAAAAGATTAAAAATTATTTTTAAATTAATTGTATTGGTCTAATTAAAATAAGTTCTGATATGCTATGCTTTCTACAAACAACATCTTTCATACATCAATAAAAATGCAATCATACTGTCAAACTGATAAAAAAAATTTAGCATAGGTTGCATAATTTCACTGATAGCATACACAACCTAAATGGATACACAATGCCACTGTTTAAAATAGTTTAATTCATGCACTTTTTATAATATTGCTGGAAGTTTCAAAGTCCTTTAATTTAAAAAACATTCAAGGTGGTAGCTTGAGATGAAATAGGCAATGCTTTCAAGTGGCGTAATAGAGGATTGTAAAGAAAATGTTAGGGAAGTAAATTAAAGTATGTAAATGCATCCGTAAATCATCTCGTTACCAGATCCAGCCAATACTAAATATGCTGTTCTTATAATAACAGTTACCATCTTACATTATCTTTTCATTCTACTGTCCTTCCCTTATCTACTCCCAATTTAACTCATCCCACACTTTTACTGTATTATGCTTTTTACAATGCAAAAGTGAGGGTAAGGGTGTCATGTTATCATTAGTATATAAGTATCGGAGACGAAGCCACAAAGTGGCCTTAATGTTCACTTTTGATTCTTGTTTTGATTTGATTGTAGTATCCTCTTCTGCATGAAATTTCCGTGATTTCAGTTTTGTTCTGCATTTCAATTGTGTTAGTTTTGCCTTACATTTCAGCCACCTGTTATGGGTTCTGCATCTTCAGTAGTGAAAATCTTGGGCATTTATGCTCATGACAAAAGGGTCTGAAACAAGTTATGAAAGGTATATAAATCTGGCGAAAATAGTTGGCGAAAAACACTGAATAACTGTGAATGTATAATTGTGATTGATTGTGTGTTACTTACTAATTAGGTATGTAAATGTTGATTTGTTTGGTAAGAAGATTGTATCCTTCTTGTCAGTGTGATATAAAATGGTTCGGAGAGAGAAAACACAGTTGGGGAAAGGCACACAATGCTGACGAGAAAACGAGGGGAGTGTGTTCTGGTAATTGCTATTCAATAAAAATTGTCTGCTTTTCTCATTCTTGGATAAATCTCCCCATCTTGTTTTTAATCTGTTTTTGTTTTATTGGCCATCATTCAAAATTTGTGGGAAAGGACTCCGTAACTTCAATTTGACTGGACTATATATTTTTAAAGTAATAAATATAATAAAATACATAAATGCTTTTGATCAGTAACACAGTTACAAGTTCTGTATTTGTAGCTATTACCACATTTTCTATATATGTAGCCATATGGTGGTGCAGTTGTAGTGAGTGCACTTTTCCTCATCTACCATGTAGAAAACCTTGGTTTGAGTCCTGCTGGCACCAAGGTACTTAGCTTTTTGTTTTCCTACTGATTTATATTCTGGGTTTGGTTTTCTAGACAATGGAGATTTGCATTTCTTGGAGAACTGTGGGTCTTGGTACATCATGACCTTAGCTGTTTTTTCACCATAAAATATAAACAAGACAGGTCAACTTCGTAATTTCTGTATACTTCTCCATGATCATCTTTTGCAAAACAGGATAAGCTTCTCAGGTATACTCAGTGGCGGATTTATAAAATTGCCGCCCTCCTTCCATCTTTACAAAGAAAAGAATATTTGTAAAAAGCATATCATGCTATATATATATATGTATAGGCGAATTTTTTTCATATAATTATTCAAACTAATAAGATACAACTCAAAATTATTGCTACCATTGTCTCCGACTTGGTGGATTCGAGACATTTTTTGAATCCACATTAGTTTTAGTATGGATTCCTGGAGCCTCTGATGTTTTTACGTATATTTTGCGTATTTGGGAAAAATACACGTACGCATCCTTGCATGAATTTTTTCATTATCAGTCAAGTTTTTCTTTATTCATTCATTTACTATTAATATATATAAAAAAGTGTGTCAAGCCCGGATTTATAAATGGGCACGCTGGGCAAGTGCCCATGATGCAAAATTTTAAAAGGCTGCAAACTCTTTTTTTCTTCTAATTCTACCTACTTACCTACTGAGCGATCGTAAAATTTTGTCTATGAGTAAGGTGACCAGACGTTGCGATTCGGATAAGATAGTCCCGCTTTGGACGAACGTGTCCCACTGTCCCCAAGAGACTCATAATTGTCTCATTTTGAAGGGAAGCCTGGTTAGTCAAAGCTCGCTGAATCTAAATTCACATCAGTTTTAGGCGCATCTTCATTTTTTATTTTTTTGGTTAGTTTAAAAAAACCACCTTCTTTCATCACAGTTTTGAGGATTTTTGCCTCCATTTTCCGCTTCTCGTTGGCAAGTTTTCTATATTTAGAACCATTTAATCTAGATCTTTTGTTGCTCGGCATGGTAAAAAAAAAAATCAAACACAATTACAAATATAAAATTGTAATGAAAGAGCGGTGTCGTTTCGTTCACCTTTAATGACGCCTGTAAAATGTTTCCGTACTGGATTTTCTCAAAGTCAAAAAATCAACATGAAAGTCATTAACAACTAATGACAATTTCCAGGTGTTGATACCAGATACATCCGTTTCTGGTAGGAAGTATCTGATATTGTAATGTAAACAATATGGTCATATTCCTTTGTCTTTCGATTCTGTAGTTTGTGCTTGCCTGCAAGTTAAAGTTGTCGCCTACATCATCGCTGTTGGGGCAACAATTAAATGGGGCTGGGCAATAATTAAAAAGAAACATTATTTTCAACATTGTCCAGTTTGGAAAATTTTATTTTTAAGCTCTTTGATGCCGCCCCACGAGAAGTGTCGCCCCTAGGCCATAGGAGTAATTACGACATTTTTTTGGGGGGAGGAGGGGAGGGCATGGTCCCCATAAAAGCTTATCGGTTTTATAATCGACATTTCCCAAAATGTATTGATAATCCCTACGCCTAGAAAAACGTACCGATATTCGCCTATACCAATATATCAGAATACTGATACACATATTAGGTTTAAACGTCCCTAATTTCAAAGAATCAATTTTAAGTACCTTTTTATTGAACTATACGAGGAAACACAGAACTTTCCCTTTTCGTAGTAGTGATTTATTCATTAACATACTAACGTATGGCAGAAGTTGACATTTGTATTAATTGATTAAATATTCAGAAAGAAAAGAGCGATCATAGTCACATAGGCATAACTATGGCAATTTTCTGGGGTGGGGAGCATGATCCTTTTTATATGGAATTAAGTTGTACAAGCCTATTGAGTTTTAGCCTCCTATACAGGGGAGATTCGGAACTAATGGAACAAACTGAAAGGGGTGGTAAAGGACATAAAATAAGCCATATTTGGTGAAATCCTCATGTCCGCAAAGGACCCGATTTGGCTGTAGAGTGAATTTATTATTTACATCCACATCGTTGCTACGTAGGCAATTACAAAAACAAAAAAAATTTCTTTTGATACATAATTTAAGTGACTGACCTAGTAATGCAGCAGAGATAAAAAAAGTCGGAAATTCCCTTCCCTGGCCCTGAGCAGTGTTGCCATTTAGTCATCAAAGGTATGGAAAACGATTGTTTTACCATACTGGAGGCAACTGGAAATTGTTAAGCATGTGTAATAGGTGAAAGAGATCAAAAGAAACAACTTTGGCAGAGTGAACCAATGTCCGAAAACGAGCCGTTCTGGAATTACAGAGATGTTATTATTTGCATCCACATTTGTTAATCATATAACAAAATTTGGAAAATTTGCCGTTTTAGCCTAAAACCATATTGGAAAAGGTTTCACTACTTACTATAGTCCAAAATAACTTCCCATGGCCAAATTTATGCAGTTGGGGAATTTATAGCCAAAACGTGAGCCGCACATTTGGGCCATGAATTCCCCAATTTTCTAAGAGCCTCAGTTAATTTTATCCATTTGCAAAATCCACTGTTTAGAAACTTTCCATTTTGCTCACGTGTGCCTCGTATCGAGAATTACCTTTCATATAAAGGTAACAGATTGTGTTTTCATTTATGATATATTCAAGACAGTTCTATGTATCGTAATATTTAGCTGGAAAGGATCGCTATCTTTCAACTGACTCTTTGGATAATTGACTCAAGGCCGAGATGGATCATTCTTAAGAGTACCTAAATCTAGGAGTCCTGTTCCTTCAGTGTCTTTAGTTTGAACATCCTCACTTAAGTCATTAAAAATCTCTCTTGAACTAATATTTAATTTTTCATTAATCTTTTTCAGAAATCTCTAGCATGTCACCGATCTTTAGCCCCATTCGAACCACCAGCTCTCGGGTTCGATTCCCTGTGTACGCACAAGACACCTTTTTTTTTCAAATTTCACCAGCTTTTCAAGCCGTAAATTGCATTAAATAAGCCTACATCGTATTTTTCTGAATGCAATGCATATTTTTTCACATTTTTAAAAACAGTATTTTATTTTTAAATCCATTTTTAAGAGTAACTGAAATTCACGACTCAAGTACTTATTCTCCCCTAATATTTTTTTTTTTTTAAAATGCCATCTCTCATCAATTAACGTTAAGAAATAAAACATTTTATAGACCCTGTGAATATTTAATTAAAGTTTTAAATCGAACGACAACTATACTAACACCTTGAAAAAGGGCTTTCTTAATAACCTTTCAAATCCGTTTTTCACTCCTAAGAAATTCCACTTCAAATCTCTTTTGCGTCACTTGTATAAATTAAGGCACATTTTTTATACAGCCTACACGTCAGAAACAATCACCTTTAAATCAATAGTTCGGTTCTCATTCATCTTTTTAAGAAATCTCTAGCATTGGATGAGCTTTAACCCCATTTGGACCAACAAATTCCAGATGTGAATCCCATTGTACGCACAAGCCATTTGTTTTTTAATTAATTTCATCCGCTTTCCAAACCGTAAATTACATCAAATGGATCTATTTTTCTGAAAGCGATGCATATTTTTTCACATATTTTTAAAAGAATATTTCACTTTCAAATCTATTTTCAAAAGTAACTGAAATTCATGACATAAGTCCCTATTCCCCCACTAATAATTTAAAGAAAAAAGACCACCCTTATCTTACGAGGTTAAAAAATAAGGCATTTTTTTTTCAAGCCTCGTTAATATTTAACTCGAATTTTAAACACTCTAAAATCACACACAACTGACACTCACATTTTTAGAAAATTTTGGCAGGACAGCTGGAGTTTTAGCACCAACGCGCCTTACATTTATTTATCCACAATAAAAAACAAAACAAAAAAACTAGAACTACTGGAAATTTTCTTGGGGGAGGGGCAGCCAGCCTTCTGGAGGAACGCCTTTCCCGGCCCCCACCTAGTTACGCCTATGCCCTAGGTCTGTGCCTTGTGTGCCTACTTAGAAATCCGCCACTGATACACTTAGTTCTATGCAGATTTTTTTTGGCAGTAGAGCCCAGATGCTCTTGCGCCATAAAAAAGCCAAACAACCAACCATCTATGCAGATTTTTAATCATCAGTATCATAGCGTGACTGCAAAAATGAGCCCTCTCAGAGTGTTTGCCATCTCCCCTTCGGATAAAAAGAGTCACCATTCATACATCATGCAATCATGATGATGCATATATGAATTGTGACTTTTTTATTGGATGGGGGTTATGGTGAACACTCAGAGCCCACTTTTAAAGTCACGCTACGCTATTGCCTATCATATAGTTTTCGTGTTTCCGTAAAAGGTTAAAAGATGCAATTCTGATTCTGTATATTGGTCAGGGACGTAGCTAGGAGTGGTATGGAAGGCCCACGTGAGGAAGGACGTAAAATCAGCTGAAATGATTCATAGGATAGAATATGTCCGTGCCTGGAGGGTTCTGCCATGGGCGCAATATTATCTAGCTACGGTGCTGATAGTGGTAGTACTAAAAGGTGATACGGTGCAAATTTTCAAACCAAATGTCTTCATTCGAATAATATTTTATTGGCATATAAGCAAAGGTAAGCTGTGTAGTATTAAGCGTGAATACGGACCAGAGTATCGTCATTTTAATGCGTTAATTTTATGCGTAAATCTTGCAGGCCTTGCAATATGTCCTGGTTTGATGTATGGTACAATACAGCACACGAATATATGAGTTACGTCATGTGCCAATCTAGTTTGGGTGTTCTGATGTGTGGATTATGTAACCTGTACTACAAAATGTATATCAGTTAACTATATGATTGCATTTTTAACTACAGGTGAAAGTTTTAAGAGTGCATATCTTAATTGGTCCAATACAATTTATTGTGGGATGGCTCTTTGAATACCTCAATTTACCTATTAATATAATTTTAAATATCGAAAGTATAAAAGCCAAATGAGAGAAACAAAAAAGACTAGCAAATGCCTTATATATGTGTGTGCTGTTTTATGGGGAAGCTTCATAGGAGTAAATAGATTATCATTGGTGTAACATTAAAGGATATACATTTGTATTTTTAGAAGTTTTTTTTTTTTTTTTTAAACACAGCACTATATAATGAGAATAAAACTGAAAAAGTAATCAAGAATTAGGTTTACTATTTTCAACTATAATCATACCCACTGTAAAAGCTTTTGCAGAAAATGGAATTCACTCTGTACCCTGTCACCATTGTTTCCTATTGTAAATATGAGCAATAAAATTATATGTAAATTAAAAAAATTATTATTCATGAAAATCATACATTTTAAAAACTTGACATGAACATTCTAGTTCACATTTCTCTTTGAACCTAGAAAATAAATACAGCAACTCATAACAAACATTGGCATTTTCAGTTCTGGGTGCTACTGCCTGAGCGGACATCTTGACCTACCTTCTGGATGGTTTTAAAAACCAATGGAACGCTTTAAACTCAATTCCTAGCCCTATCTGTCCGCCTGTTTGAAGGGCTCAAAGATGTGCGTATTTTAGAGTGCTTCTCCAGGCTATTAACGTGAATGTGATTCAATGTTTATATATCCAAACGTTTATGCTTCTTGTATTTATTGTGTTTAATTCTAGGTATCACACAAAGTCAGAAAACAATTAAGGGGCTCTAATAATTCATTTCTCAGTAATGTTGGTGTAGAGGTCACAGCTAGTTCTCAATCCCACCCTACATTACCCATAGCACAGTCCTGGAACGTAAAATGTACAAATATATTTTCTTCACCAATTAAAACACTAGATTTAACGTGCATGCACGCTAGAAAGTGAGTGAGTGACCGTGTGAAAAAGAATGGAGCAGTTTTGTAACCAAGAGGCCGATTGAACGAAATCACCGTGGGACCGAAAAAATAATGCGGTCTTGTGTCTTCTCTATGAAGTCATTGGCTTTGATCCATAGGGGTTGCATCACGAAATGCACATGTGAAAAATTCATTTCCTAATTGCGGGGATCTGGAAAAATTGGACTTGTGGGGGATGATTGCAGGTTAATATTTTTTTCAATTTTTCATTGTTAATTTAGTTGCTTTGCGTCTGCACTCATATTCATTTGGATAGGTGATCAGTAACAATACTATTGCTTTTTTCAAGGTTTTTGAATTTTAGAAAAAGCTTTTTATAATTTTCATTTTTTTTAACTGTTTTAAATGGTTTGTTGAGTAATTTTTATGCCAAGGAAAATTTTCAGCTTGAGGTGCACCCAGTTGTAGGATATTACAAATATTTAATGATGTTTAACAACTTCTATTTTAAAACTTTGTTTAGAACCGACATTATTTGAATTTAATTTATTGTCATATGGTGCTTTTTATCTTTTTAACAGAAATTAACTTCCTTCATGTTTCGTTTTCGCCTGGTGATAGTAGTTAAACTCGCTGCTCTATTCCTACTAAAACCTGTTTTTAATCATGACATGCTTTGATTTTCTTAAATATACTGTGATTCATACAAAAGTCATGCTAAACCGCACATCTGAGTAAGAAATCTCACAAGAAGTCCAAACCTCAAGCGAACTAATTTAAATTTTAAATTTTTGTGTGCTTAATGCATGGTATTCTATGCCTTAGTAGCATTTGCATTCCACGAACATGTAGTACAGCTAGCATTACAAGAATACGAGTTGTTGGAAAACTAAGAAGTAACTTTGAACCATTACCCTCTCTCTCCTCGTTGTTCTCAAATGGTTCGATTATTCCTTTTGTTCATTTTTTTTTTTTAACTTTCTGGCGCACAAGGTTTTGTTTTCGTTCTGTAGCCAGATGCAGCATGACTATAGATAGGCTCCCCACATCCTGATCCTGCCATCTTGACCGTAGCGAAAGATACTTTTTTTGACATGAGCAAGAATGTTCGATCCAGACATCGTTAAAAATTCTCGCCATTCTTCTCTTATCTGCTTGGAGTTGCGTGGGATATTTTCCGCTAATGGCTTCGCTTCCGAATTTTTTTAGCTTTTATTTCTTTATCTACTTTCGGACTTTTATTTATTTTTTGTTATCGCTTGCGAGCATCCGCCGTATATATATAAAACGATTTTTTTTTTGAGGTGCAAAATGTAGGTGGATGCGTGTTTAAGATGGCAGTCGTTTGTTTTCGATAAACTTTGTTTCCTTTGTTGTATACTTTGCGAAAATTCCAAGAAAGCCGTCATGCGATGGAACTGGCGGTTTTGTGGACGAGAGTTTATAAGCCTCTCAAAACAGCATCACAGCATTTATTAGACTGTAATGGAGAATTAGTAAATGCAGTATGAGCAGTGCTGGATTAACGCATGGGCTTTAGGGGCTGCAGCCTCCGCCAGCTAGAGAGCCTGCAGAGATTAGTGTGATTTTTTTTTAATGAATACCACGTGTTCTCTTGTAGCGATCTTCTACACACTATTATTGTTACCAAATTGCACAGAGCAAATATTTGAAATTTGTTTTTAACTTTCTAAAAATAAATTTGATTTTAACGTTGTTACAACTGGTTTGCTTATCGCCACTTTCCCCCCAGCTTTTTCCCTTCCTTTTGAACTATTTTACTGGGGGCCTCACAATACCAGTAGCCCAGGGGCCTCAAAAACTTTAATCCGCCACCGAGTATGAGGAGGTTATTTGTCAATTAACAATCTCGCCGTATAATCCATCGAGCAGCCTTTGTTTTCCTTAATTTTTCAGAAACTTCGGCAGAAAGACGTTTTTATTGACGAAGTGAAGTTGGTTATGAGATTGCAGTTTAAATTTCTGTAAAAATAAAGGTCCTATGGCCGTGCAATGGTAACGTGTTAGCCTAACATGCCGCTATCCCGGTTTCAACTTCCAACGGTGTCAAATTAGAACGCTTACCAACAAATTGCTCCCTGCAGTCTGTGGCTTGTTTCCTTACGCTCTTATAGGTTCGGATTCTTCGGAAAAGCATAGATCCTGGTATAGCATGACCTTGCGCCGTAGAACAATCGTAAAGAGAAATAAAATTCGCCACACAATTGAATTTTGCGTCGTATTAAAACTACAACTTAGTGTTCATCCGTAACGCGTACTGTATCCAATTTCGCATTACATTAGTAAACAGTATGCCGTTAACTCGGGTTCGACTCCCAACAGTGCAAAAAGAACGCTTACTCAGAGATCTCATAAAGATCGCACTGCTCACTGTAGTCCGGGGTTTGGTTCCCTAGGCCTTAAGAGGTTCGGATTCCTCGGAAAACAGTAGGTCCCGGCGCAGCATGACCACTGTAGTCTTTGAGCCGTAAAACCAAAAAAAAAAACCAAAACAACTACGTATTACTTTCCATGTTTTTTCTTCTGCAATTTTGCATTGTAAACTACGATAAAGCATCGCCCATGGGCGTCCACAGAATTATATACAAAGGGGTGCACCCAGGAAAAATTCCAATTGAATAATGTTGTTGGACTACAGTTCCTTGTGGATTCAGTCCTTTTTTCATAAAGGGGTACACTTGTACCCCCCCCCCCTCCGCGGGCGCTCATGGCGTCGCCTATCGGAACTAAGCGAAGCCGGCAATGAATGGATGTTGAACAATCCAAGGAGAGTATTCGGTGAAGAAATAAGGAAGTCTTAACGAAAACACATTATTGACAAAAATAATTAAGCTACAAGATGACACATTTTATACAAACGTTTTGTGTGCAGTGGTACCTTTGTCATCCTTGCGCTACACGTTGATCAAAATTAATCTTATCAAAGTGTATTGATACACATGATTGATTGAATCGATTGCTATTCTTTAAAATACTGGTATTTTTAAATGTTCATATTCTGTGGCGTTAATCACGTTTTCTTTTTTCTGAGAACCGGCGTCCCACTGCACCTACAAAAACGGGTGGCTTATGAGCAGGGGCGGACTGGGTCCTCTCAAAGGGCACATACCTTGGATTATCGGAGGGCGCGAGTCCTATAGCCCATGAGGGTAGCACCGGCGCCCCCTGGGATGTGTCTCTAGTAGAGGCAAAGGTGTGCAAAACGCACACAGCACGCTGACCGAAGCAGTGAACTATTCTGTCCATCTGCGTTGTGTGGACAGAATCGACCACTCATAAGCTCAGTCCTGTGTCCTACATGAAACTGGATGATTTTCAGACCCGTCTTTCACATGGCCAATATTATTCGAGATCCTGCGATGGCCCAATGGTAAGGCGTTCGTTTAGAGTGCCGTTATCCCGGGTTCGATTCTCAACGGTGAAAAAAAAAAATCCGCTTACCGACTAACCTCTTATTTTAGTCCGGGGGTCGTTTCCCTGGGCCATAAGTTCAGATCCCTCGAAAAACTATAAGCCTCGACGCAGTATTACACTTGCTACATAAAACTTACAAGCAAACGATATATTATGCGAACCGAAATTTCTTGAAACGTTATTAAAAATGTTATCGAATAGAAATCTCTAATTTAAAAATGTTATCGAATAGAAATCTCTAATTTATTCTTATGGGTGGGGGGGGATGTCGGTGTGGTCGTCTTTGCGCACTTAGTGTCGTCTTTGTTTGACGCAGAATGCCCCTTGCTGTTGTCGCGTCGTAAAAAGAATTTAACCATCACCTCAGTCCCTACAGCCCATGGGTTAAGTTGATGTACGCGCATTAAACAGTCCATAACCTTCTGTTTCTATTGGCGTGATGCTGAGATTAGATATAATTGATGGGTGGGAGAGGAAGTGACATGTCAAAGATATGCTTGGATGGGTGAGTAAGGAAGATCAATATACATGCATGCATGCATGGGTAGACAAAACTGAAATTCAGGAGCCAACAGCACGCAATGTATATATGTAGGGTGGTGTAGTCATGCGCCAAGTAAAATTTTTTTGGCGCCTTGGATTTGTCGGCCCTTGTATATATATATACACGCACAAATAAGCCGGTTATTTTAATCTAGATTAAAATAAACCGCGCCTTTTTTTATTATTATTATTATTTTTTTTTACACGAGGGGTGGAGGGTAGTGAATAGATGCCCGCCAAATCCGAGAAGTTACTTGTAAACGTAAGTTTGAAAGCGTTGGGTTGGTTTGTTTTTTCTGACACGAATAAACAATATTCTGGAAAGATGATACGCTCCTGGATATGACTCAATGGCTCCTACTGGGACTTTTGGGCTTGCTCGGCTAGGTTTCAATAGCGTGGTTCGAAGGTCGCTTTAGACTGTCGGTCCTGCCCCAGTTGACCTAGTGTGCAATTTTGTAACGCAAAATAAATACACCCTTCAGTAGGAATTATCGTGGTTGTATTGTTTATTTTACTAATCCACATTTTTAAGATTCTAGCTGAGTATTACTGGCAATACAGTAAAAAATTCTAATAAGTTAATGATTTGCTTGAGAAGAAACGTCTTTATTAATGTTCCAAGTAACTAGAATGAACAACCTTTGCTTCGTCCAACTTTCAGGCACGCGTAAGCTATTTCAACATATGCATGACTGTACAGGGTTTCTAGAAAAGTCTGAATGCGGCCAATAACTTTTGAACCAAGGCAGATCTTGCAAC
>QLNU02014814.1:10237-20873 GCA_006491805.2 Dysdera silvatica
GCTTTGAAAATATGACTTTTTCATGATGAAGGTCATGCCAGTAATAATGGAGTCTGTCCAGCTCATCGAAATTAAACTTCTTTTCATCTGAAAACACACATTTTTCCCCACTTATCTCTAAAAGCCACATGTTTTTTGGCGAATTCAACTTTATGCTGCTTTTGTTTTTTTCTTAAGAGGTGGTTGCGTTTTCATTTTTTTTTTTTAATTCTAAACGTTTGGATTTGGATATTTTTTAGTATAGCTTTTGAATTTGTAAATTCACTATAATTGAATGATAAATGGCGTTGGAGTTTGCATTAATTGATTTCATGGCCTTGAAACTTACCTTATTGCACAAAATTTAGTGCATTGTATGTTGTTTACTGTAAGTGTGACTGGAACTCGATTAAGATGGAAACCTAGAAAAGTTAGGGAAGTTTGAAACAGAGTTTGAGTGGACACCCTGGAATTCAAATTAACTTCCCATAAAAGTTCTATGTAAGACATTCCCCCCCCCCCCCCACCACCACCACTTGGTTCCTTGGTTGGTAATAAACTTACCTTACTTGGCACAGCATAATCTTAACCAGGGGTGGGTGGGGAACCTCTTCATGTTGGAATGCCACATTTAGTTATAATTGAAGAAGGCTGCATTCGATAAATTTCAATTAAAAATTATGGGGAAGGGACTCAAGTAGTTTTTTGACAGATCATGTGATTGGGTGTTAAACGGAACAATGTATTTTGCTACCCAATATGGGGGGGGGCTTGAGCCCTCTTTTCTATGCTACAGTTATATATATATATATCATCATATTCAACCATTATCTATCCACTGCTGGATGAAGGTCTCTCCAAATGCTTTCCACACAAGTCTATCCTGAGCAATTCGCTTCCACGTCACCCCAACCTGTTTTCTTATTTCATCCACCCATCTAGTTTGAGGACGTTTTCTAGGTCTTCGGTGGTCTCTTGGAATCCAGTTCAGAATTTCTGTTGTCCATCGTTGATCAGTTCTTCTTGCAATATGCCCAGCCCATCGCCATTTCAGCCCTTTTACTTTAACAATGATGTCCTCTACTCTAGTTTGCTCTCTCACCCAAGTGTTTCTTTTTCGATCTCTCCTAGTTATTCCAAGCATGCACCTCTCCATGCTCCTTTGCGTTGTCTGTAACTTTCGTATTGCTCCAACTGTTAGACTCCATGTCTCTGATCCATAAGAGAGGACTGGCAATACACACTGGTTGAAGACCTTTCTTTTTAGACACAAAGGCAATTTCCCCTTCAGGATAAAACTGTTTCTTCCAAATGCACTCCAGCCAAGTTTAATACGTCTGTTGAGTTCTTTCATAATGTTGCCATCCATTGAAATCAGCTGGCCAAGGTAAATATATGAATCAGCAATTTCTAGCTCAATGTTGTCAACTTGTATTTTTGTTTCCTCTACAAAATTATTGAACATGATCTTAGTTTTTTGTAGGTTCATCTTGAGTCCAACTTCTTTACTTCTAGTTGAGAGCTCCTGTACCATGTCTTGGAGTTCTGATGGGTTCGTTGAAAAAATAACAATGTCATCAGCAAACCGCAGATGATTTAAATATTCACCATTTATTTTTATTCCCTTGTTATTCCAATTTATCAGCTGAAAAATCATCTGTAAAGCTGAAGTAAAAAGTTTTGGAGAAATGGTATCTCCCTGCCTCACACCTTTACCAATTTTGATAGTTTTGGTATCTTTATGTAACCGAAATTTTGCACTTGCATTTTTATACACACGTTTCACCATGTCAATGTACACATCCTCAATGTCTGTTGATCTTAAAGAGTTGATGACTGCTGATGTTTTAATAGAGTCAAAGGCCTTCTCATAGTCAATAAATGCAACACACAATGGAAGTTCATATTCATGTGTTCTTTCAATTAATTCTCTTAATACTTGAATATGGTCCACTGTACTGAATCCACTTCGAAATCCAGCTTGTTCTCTTGGTTGAGCTGCATCTAATTTTTTCTGCAGGCGATGTGTTAGCACTTTTGTGAAGATTTTATAAATAGCAGGTAACAAGCTAATTGGTCGGTAATTTTTCAAATCCTCTTTATCACCTTTTTTATGCAAAAGAATTACTGTTGCAGAATCCCATTGGTTTGGTATGTTACCGCTGTTAAGACATTTGGTAAAGAATTTTGCAAGTATGTCTTCTACATATTCTCCAGCTTCTTTTAGGATATCTAATGTAATACCATCATCACCAGGGGCTCTTCCTTTCTTCATACTTTTTATTGCAAATGAAACTTCTTCTTTTAAGATTTTAGGAGCTGTTCCTTCGACTATTTCAATGTCTTCGTTTAATCCACTGTTACTTTCGTATAGATTTTTGTAGAATTCTTCAACTCTTCTAAGTATTTCTTCCCTATTTCTTGTTACGGTGCCATCCTCTCCTTTTAATGCAATGATGTGTTTCTTCCCAACAGATAAACTTCCTTTAACAACCCTAAGGCTCTTGTTATTTTCAATGGCTTTCCTTACTAGCTCACAGTTGAATTTTCTTATGTCTTCTTTCATGCTTTTGCGCAGAGTTTTACAAAGTTCTATGTACTCAATCCTGGAACTGGTATTTTGATTGTCCACCTTCATATCTCTTCGCCTTTTCATGAGCTGTTTCGTCTTCTCAGATAATTTGCTATTGTGCTTTTTACAGGTTACACCACCAATTTCCCCAGCAGTTTCAACTATTGTCTTAACAATGTTTTCATTTGCTTCTGAGATATCAATTTCTTCAATAAGTCCTTCCAGTGCAGAAAAGCGATTTTTTAATTCCAACTTGAATGCCTCGGTATTTTCTTTTAATTTCTTTAAATCCACCCTCTTACTTACTTGTTTCCTAATGAGCTTCTGTCGTTCTAATTTAGTATTTAAGTGCACTTTACATCTCACCATTCGATGATCACTTCCAGTATTAAATCTGTTCAGTACGCTGCAATCTTCAATAATTGATTTCTTGTTTGCCAGGATATAGTCAATTTCGCTGGTTCCTCCATTGGGGTGTTTCCATGTCCATTTTCTTTGCGGTTTCTTCTTAAAAAATGAATTCATGATGCTAAGGTTTTCAGCTTCTGCAAATTCGATGAGTTGATCGCCACGTTCATTCCTTTCCCCATATCCGTATTTACCAACCGATGTCTCTCCTTGTTCCTGTTGTCCAATTCTTGCATTGAAATCCCCCATGATGAGCTTGATATGTTGTTTCCCTTTGGTGTGTAACTCTTTGATTTCTTCATAAAATTCTTCAACCTCCTCGTCGGTATGGCTTGATGTTGGTGCATATACCTGTACTATCTGAAGTTGGTATCGCTGGGTTAGTTGAACAACGAGCCTCGCTGCTCGATCTGATGTACTTTCAACTTCCAGAAGACAGTCTTTAATTCTTTTGTTGATTAAGAAGCCAACACCACTTGTTCTTCCAGTTTCCGTTCCTCTATAATAAAACAAATGTCCACTTTTAAGTTCCACCAACTCTTCACCTTTTCTTCTAACTTCACTGAGTCCTACAATGTCCCATTTGATCTTGTCTAGTTCCTCTTCCAATTCCTGAAGTTTTGCTTCAGAAGCAAGGGATCGTCCATTAAACGTAGCCAAGGTCAATAACAAACGGCAGCCTGGGCCATTCCAGTGATTCTTAGCACCCCCTGCTTTCATGCCACACTGACCGCTGCCTTGATCAGGAGCACTCCAGCACCTGGAGACTAGGGGCCATGGTTTCTGGTGTGTCAACATAATGGAGGAATTAGCCATAATTTCACCACGCTGGCTAGACGGGTTGGTGAATTAGCCCTCCCCTTCCGCCTTTCTATCCGTGCAGCAAATATTAATTTGCCACATAAATAGAAAGCTCAGCCTGCACCACTTGAAGGCGGGGTAGGACACTAGGTTACTGGCCTGGCCGGTTCCACACATCGTCACATACGTTCAGCGTGTGGGTCTCCTTCCAGTTAGATACCAGCAACCCTTTTGCAGGCCATATATATATATATATATGCATGTATTATAGATGTAAAAAAAATTAAATTGAATAAAATGTAAAAATTATAAATGAAACCCGAGGGGCGGAATTTCATCAGGAGGGAATCCGCCCCGAGAGTTCAAAGTGTGGAATATTTCTGGTTGAAGGCTCCCATTCCCCCAACACTCCACTTTTAAAGACAAATTAATTGAATAATAAAAGAAAACAGAAATATGAAGAAATGTAAAAGGGACATCGAAAGAAAATAGGAAACTTCATCTTTTTTCACATTTCTATTTTCTTTTATAATTCTATTAATTTGTCTTTAAAAGTGGAGCGTTGGGGTAATGGGGGCCTTTTTAGCTTTAGGTGGCCTCCAAACAGAAACACTCCGCACATTCTCTCCTGATGAAGTTCCGCCCCTCGGGTTTCATTCATTTTTTACATTTTATTGAATTTAAATTTTATTTTTACATCTATAATATTAACATATCTGTTGTATATTTTTTAGGCATCAACGCATGTACATACGATAAAGTTATTCTTTTCACTTTTATTTATCCTAAATTATATATATATATATATATATATATATATATATATATATATATATATATATATATATATATATATATATATATATATATATATAATTACTAATGTTTAATGTAGCATGTAGATTACTTCAAAAATTTCAAGTATTTGGGTCTCTCCTAGCATGTTTTATCATAAGCTTACCCATTGCAGTTAGCTTTAACGAATGCTTCTAAGAAGCTTACGAGTGTCCTTCCAGAAAACTAATCACCAAACTTATCTCAGAAACTTGTCAAATGCCGAGGACATTTATAGAAATTTATTACCTTTAATAAGGACAATTTATCTAAATTTTAGATAAATAAATGACAGTTTACGAAACCTTCTTTTTCCATATTCAGTAATTCTGATTGGCATTGAGTGAGAATATACAGTTTTAAAACATTACTTATTCTGGCGGAAACTATTAAAAAATTAAAGGCGGAACGGCCTTTCGTCTGATAAAAATTATACTATCATTAAACTGCGCGCCAAAGTCATATGTAAATTTTCCAATAATTAAAAATTTTCGATTTGACAATTCCTGATATTTAAGAGCAAACATATTGCAAAACCTTTAGAAAAAAAATCCTGACAGATCTCTGTTTTAATAAGAAAATGTATAAAATTCGGCAGATTCTAAATAATGTTGCATCTTGAAAACAAACAAACGTTATGATCAGGCATTAAATACATAATGTTCGACAGATTTGGTTGTTATAAGACAAGAATATAGAAAAATTATATTCAAAAGTATTCCAGGAAAGTTTAAAGATAAATTTAAAAGAAGAAATCCTCAAAGTCTCAACTTTGAGGATGTCGTTGTTCAAAATCAATAATACAATTTCAGAAATCTGGACTAGAATCTCATTTTGTCATTCAATGCACTGCAAACTAATTTTTGGTGATATATGGACTTAAAATTACTCGAATCTCTAAAATAATTTACTCCTATTTGTATGTGACGCGTAGACTCATTTCCATAGGAATATAATTTTAATCTTGTGCTTCTTCGTTCTTGGTTGAGTGGAAAACTGCTTCGTTACACCTATTTATTGATCATTAATTTGTTATTAAGCCCGCATTCGAGAGAGACAGAGAAATTGATGAGTCCAAAGCTGAGTACAGAGGGGGCAAAGGGGGGGACAAATGCCACGGGGACCGGGAACCTAAGAGCCTGACGCGAAACATATTCGTTTTTCCTTTTTTTTTATAATTACAGTAACACTCCTTGTTAGCGGACACCTACCAGCTAAAAAAATTTGTTCGTAGAAGAAGGGTATTATTGAGAAGGAATATCTTGTCCGGAAGTTTTTATCTGACCGTAATAACGGGGTGACCGTATCTGAAGGGTTTTACTGTATTTTTATGAAAACCATTTAAAAAGAATTACGACCCTAACCGTGTATTGGTTTTAGTTCTTGAAAAATGATTGGGGATGGGGGTACGGATTGGTTGTAAAGGATGCGAAACGCTCAAATGGAAGTGCTTTATGAAAAAGAAACCTTTTATATATATATATATATTATATATACGGAGGTCACACATGGGGCACTGCAGAAGTGACCTAAATTGGGCCCCGCAACCGGTTTAGCCAGTCTTGATTCCCCAGGTCACAAGAGGTTTGGAGTCCTGCAAAAACTGGGGGTCACGGCGCAGTACGGCAGTTCCTGGCAGGGGTGCAAAAGGTTCCCCCGTACCCGGGCGGCCAAATCCAGGCTCGGTGACAAATAGTTTGCTATATTATGATATTGCCTCTGACACCTTTTGATTAAGGGCAATATGAAGGGTCTTTGTTTCGCATTTTATGGAAAAAAATATTTCTTTTGCATTATAACTACTTAAAACTGCATATATAGCTATAAATTAAACACTTCATATCAAATTTTAATTAATTAATATTGGTTTATAGATGTGAGTCTATAGACGAATTAGACTATATACAATTCAATATTTTGATTTGATTTTTTAACAGGATTACATTATGAATCTTATTATACATTATATAGTGCAAATACATCATTTTAAGGCACTTAAGTACTCAGTTTTATAAATTATAGTACCTAAATTTGAATAAAAAACATCGTTGTGCCTTCAAAGGACCGAGCAAATTTGGTCGTTATAACCGATAATCGTTACAAGCCATACTTATTTTAAATCACAGTATGGAAGTCGATTTTTATACTTATTTACGAGCCCAGTCCTGGCGGGATGCAAAAGGTATCCCTGCACCTGAGCGGCCTCAGATCGTTTATTATATCATATTGTTTATCGTCTTTGGATCAAAGACACTGCCAAGGGGGATCTTTAATTTATTTTATGAAATAAAAATTAGAAAGCATTTCCCTTTTGACAACTGTTTACAACCGCATATATATAAAAGTAAACACTGCACTTATAAAAGCCTTAATTGAACAATACTGAATTAATAAGTGTGCCGATATTGTTTTTGCACCTGGGCGGCCAACAACCTAGGCAGGAACAGTTCTATTAGTGGAATATAAATATTAATTGAGGTATAAACATGAGCTCCGAGAGCATAAAAATATTGGTGGGGACAGTATACCAGTGGAAGGTAGATTTTTGTCAACCAGGGCCGTAGCCAGAGGGTGATCACAAGGGCCCGCCCCCCCATCCCTAAATGTTTTTGTTCCCAATGCTTATTCATTAGCGAGGTTGTAAAAATTTTTTGCCTCCCCAAAAACATTTCTGGTTAAGGTCCTGTTTTTAACAACTCTTTACAGGGATAACAGACAACAACAAAGCAGTGTTTAATTTAAATGTGCTTCTGCTTAATGACGTTCACTTTACCATAAAATGAATATTCTATTTACATTTCTAATTTCATTTTCATATACAATGCTCCTTACTAACTTTCGTATTTATTATACTGATGGTGATGATGTAGACAGTCCCTTTAATTTATGTCGTTGATAATGAGCTTAATGGGCCAAAAAGTTCCTTCAGCTTGCGAAATTAAAATAGGGAAACTATAGTTGTAACGTTATTGAAAACGTTCCGTTTGAAAGTTGAAATAATAATAACACGTCAATGAAAACGCCGTCATGCAGAAAAGAGAAAGATATATACAGAGCCGACGAGGAGGCACCAGGTGCGGCAGACCGGGGGCCCAGATGAAGTCTAGGGGTTTGCGCTGGCAAGTTCCTGTGCTGTGGAGGGCCCGGTCCAGGGAAGGGGTCATGGGCCGGTCGAAACGAGACTAGGGGCCCGCGTTAGCTCTCGGCGCGCCTGACTATATAATACAATCCAACAAAAGGTATAATTACATCAAATAAATGACAAAGTGCATTTTGAAAAATACAATGTTCATTAAAAGTAATGTATAGAGAAAGTATATATCAAAGTAACGTATATAATGTATACAGAGTGGCGCTTTGATAACAAAAAAAGACGGATTTACAGTTAGTTAAAATGGAGTCTTTAAAAAATGGTCACACGCGTCGTTTATTTTCAAGGGCGGATTAGAGCCCATTTTCGTACATGCCAGATGTGTACACGTTAGAAACTGTCCCACTTGCGTACAAAGGGGAGGGGGGAGAAAAGCACAATAGGGATGAAGTAAATCTGTTTTAAGAGAATGAGAACTTGGTGATTTAGCACCTATTTTACTTAGTGAAATATATCTCTATTTCAAGTGTTTATTTGAATACCTGTTTAAAAAAACCAAGCAAAACATCTGCTACATGACATAATTATGATTCAGAATAGTTTTTGATATTTTTTAAACGTTAAAAATTAAAAAATACTGAAAATGTTTCGTAACTGTTAGCTTAATGTGCTAAACTAGGAGCGGACTGTGTCTTTTCAAAGGACCCATACCTTGGATCGTCGGAGAGCGCGAATCCTAAAGCTCATGAGAGTGCACCGGTCCGGGGACCAGTTGGCCGACAACCCAGTCCGCACCTGGTGTTAACTTACAGTAGGTTCTGACACATTCGACGTTCCTTTTGACAATTTTAACAAAATTGATTCTTTAATTTACTTTGAAATTTTTCCTTATAAATGTACAATATACTGTATACAGTCGAACCTCGTTAAGACGAACACCAAAGGGAACAAAAAATCTGTTCCTATTAACAGCAATTCGTCTTATCCGGAAAGGGTAGTATGTTATACACTCTGACGGAACTTCATAAAACGGTTCGTATTAAAAGTAATTCGTCTTAAGCGTGTTCATTTTAACGAGGTTCGACTGTACTATCTATGTAAATTTTAAATAGCAATAAGCTGCCAGTCCGAAGCCTGGATAAAACTGTGACGGAAAATAATTGTGAAAATTTTGATTTATATAAAAATACAGTATAGAAATAAGCGATTACACTTATTTGGGTACCGCCAAATGGTGGCCAACTTTGTAGCCAAATGATAGTAGCCATAACTATGAGCTCATTTTCTCATCTTGTACGCATCTGGGATGAATGCAAATGGTACAACACCCAAGGGGGATGTGCAAAGTCATCATATAGTAAATTATTTGTTCGCCCCCCCCCCCCCCTCACGACCACCCTAAATTTAACATTTCGAATGGTAACACCTATTTTGTGGTATAGTCCGTTCGCGCAGACCTGACGTCCGATCGTTTTCAATTTTCCCGCGCGAAAAACCAGTTTCGGCAAGACGCCCTTCCCTAAACTGCAATGGAACAACCCGTCTGGTAACGGGATCGGACGTCAACTCCGTACAAATGGACTATATGTATTTTCTGAAGTGTGTAAAAAGTGCTATTGGTGGATTGGAAAAACATTGAAATTGCTGCATGCTTTTGTGAGCAAGGACTAAAATAAAATCATCATTTTTACCTATTCAAAGATGCTAGTGAAAGCACTTTCATTCCAAGAGTTGGTAAAAGTGCATTCGCTATCATATTTGAATAGGTGAAAATTATAATGTTATTTTTCCTCTTTCCCACGAAAACGCTAGCCAATTCCAATTTTTCTTCAGTACATCAATGACACTTTTAACGCTTAAAACGATATATCCAAGGTAGGGGTTGCCATTCAAAATTTTAAACATGGGGTGGACGGGGGGGGGGGGGAAGAGATCGAGGAAAATAATTATTCCATAATAATTTTCACTTCCCTAATCTACGTTGATGTAAGATTGAATAAAAGAAAATATTCGTAAACTTACAGGCATCAAAAAAATCCCAAATTAAATCTCAAAAGGGGGTTTGTAAATACCTAAACGCACCCCATGACTACTCCACTGCAATCATTTAAGGTTTTCAGAAAATAACGAAAAACGAATGCCATAAATTTGTTGCAATTTTCTCTAATATTGGGGTGGAGTGCGAGGACGAAATACATGATCCTAACGCAAGCACGTGTTCTTGCGATCTTTAACCACCCCCTCTCCCAGGAGGAAAATTACATTTCGCACTAAATACACTACGCCAAAAAATATAACCACACTCTTTAGAATTAAAAAAAAAAGAATAAAAGAATATTTTAAATTCTGAACAACGTTACCTAACGGGACATGGAACCCTAATACCAACATTGACGGGGATGGGTCCCCCACTGTCCCCCAGCTAACGGCGCCTGTGCTACCAATACTTATTCATTAGCAAGGTGGTAACAATTTTTTGCCTCCAGCGAAAAATTTCTGGTTAAGGGCGTGTTGTCAAAACTCTTTACAGGGATAACATACACCAACAAAACAATGTTTAATTTAAATGTGCTTCTGCTCAATGACGTTCACGTTGCCATCAAATTAATATTCAAGTTGTATTTCCAATTTAATTTTCACATGCAATGTTCCTTACTAAATTTCGCATTTAGTACGCTAATGGGGATGATGTTGACAATCCCTTTAATTTGTGTCGTTGATAATGAGCTTACTGGGCCAAAAAGGCTCTTGAGTCCTTGAGCTTGCGAAATTAGAGAAACTATAGTTGTAGATGTAACGCGTTATTAAAAACATTCCGTTTGACAGTTGAAAATAATAACATGTCAATGAAAACGCTACGGAGAAAAACAGTGAACTATATAATACAATCCAACAAGAAGTATAATTACACCAAATAAATGACAAAGTGCATTTTTTTTTTATTTCGCACT
>QLNU02014814.1:20973-34996 GCA_006491805.2 Dysdera silvatica
AAAAAAAAGGAAATCTTTGTAAAAGAAAAAGGCATATCATACTCTTAGCGTTTCGTATGTAACGGCTATTTTTCATATAATTATTCAAACTAATAAGATACAACTCAAAATTATTGCTACCATATTCGCCGACTTCGTGGATTCGAGACACTTTTTGAATCCACAATAATTTTAGTATGGATTCATGGCACCTCTGATTTGATCTGCTTGGTAAAAGAAAAAAAAAAAGCAAACACAACCATAAATATAAAATTTTAATAAAAGAGGGGTGTTACCAAAATAAATAGGAGCCCGCGAAACCGCACAGCAACTGCGATAGATAAAAATGCGGCTCATATTGAGCAGAAAGCCCATTACCAACATCGACCATCGTTTTGTTTACTTTTAATCGCGCCTGCAAAACGTTTCCACCGGGCGTTCTCGAAGTCAAAAAGTTAACATCATCAACAACTAATGGCAATTTCTACGTGCTGATACCAGATACATCCGCTTCTGGTGAGAGGTAGCTGATATTGTAATGTAAATAATATGGTCATACCCCTTTGCCTTTTGATTCTGTAGTTTGTATTTGCAGGCGAGTTAAAGTAGTCTCCTATATCATTGCTGCTGGGAGAAACAAGGCAATAATTAAAAAGAAACATTATTTTCAACATTGTCCAGTTTGGAAAATTTTATTTTCAAGCTTTTTGATACCGCCCCCGATAAGTGCCGCCCTTAGGGTTCGTGCTTGTGTGCCTACTTTAGAAATCCGCTGACTGTGTTATTATTTTGTAAGTTATCATGATTATTTGCATGATGCGATAGCAACGACAACCCTCTATTCCCGTCGGTAGGCGCTGCCGTCTATCCCATTTAATCGGCCCTGGTCACTTTATTATAACCACACCTTACTTTTGCAGCTCTACGATCCTTCGTTCGAAAGTTATTTGCGAAGCACCGGACTTTAGAGAGCACCCTGTATATATATAATAACATATAAATATATAGAGTTGTAGCTCTGTAACCCCACTTATAAGCCTGTGACCTCCCTCAATGAACTTTTTACGCAGGCCTGTGGCTAAGACGGGGCCAGCAGGGGGCGTGGCCCCAGTTGCCCCACTTTCCCCATCCAGCTATTTACATATATATGCATATAAACAATAGTGACACAATGGTAAAATATTGAAAATACATAAAAACTAATAACGTATAAAACTGTTTTTGTATATATTTGTGTAAAAAAATTTCACAATTCTTCCTTTCCTACATAATTCTCTCCGCCATAAAATTTTAAATATAAACCTTCCAGAGAAAATGCCCTACAAAATACTCACACCGACGAACGTGTTGCAGCTGATATCCGCTGCAGAGTGGCAGGACTCCTTCGGCGTCCAAAACTCCCTGGGGACAACCTAACGCCTATGCAAAGGGTTGCCCTCCGGGAGCTACGGAACGACAAGGACCTTGTCATGCTGCCAGCTGATAAAGGCCGTACTACAGTCGTCTTAAATCGTCCAGACTACTTACATAAAATTTCTACACTCTTATCTGATACAAATACATACACCCGCATCATAAAAGGCCCTACACAAACAATTCAATCCAAAATGAACTCTCTCCTTCTAAAACTCTATAAATCTAAAAAACTTACATTTAATCTCTACGACTCTTTAAAATGCACTTCTGGCCGCTTACCATCCTTCTACGGATTACCTAAAATTCATAAACAAAATATTCCTCTCAGACCAATGGTTAGTTTTTGCAGCTCTCCTACATATAACCTATCAAAATATCTTGCACGTCTACTCTCTCCTATAATCGGTAATAACGACTACACTGTTTCTACTAGCCAATCTTTCTGCACCCCTTTAAATAACTAAATAACCTACAACTTGAAAACGACGACCTTATGGTCTCATTCGATGTAATTTCTCTCTTCACTTGCATTCCCACATCACTTGCAATCGACACCGCACTTACACGCCTCCAAAATGACACAACACTACATGAACGCACTTCACTAACACCTCACGACATCTGCACATTGTTGAAATTTTGTCTAGACTCTGCTGTGTTCACCTCAAATGGTTCTATCTATAGACAAGTTTTTCGCACTGCCATGGGATCTCCGGTCTCAAGTGTTGTAGCTAACTTGGTTATGGAGTCATTTGAGGAAACTGCTTTGTCTTCACCGAATTTTAACATTAAATTCTGGAAAAGATACGCTGGCGACACATTTGTTGTACTTAAAACTAATACACTCCAAAGCTTCTTCCATTACCTTAATAACTTAAACTCACATATAAAATTCACATACGAAACAGAACAGAACAATAAACTCCCTTTCCTAGACGTTCTTGTACACAGATCTCACGATAACTCTATCTTCACCTCAGTTTACCGTAAACCCACACATACAGACAGATATCTCGATTTTAAATCGCATCATCCAACATGCCACAAAGCTTCCGTTGTTAAAACATTAAGTCTTAGAGCGAATTCTCACTGCAGTAATGAAACACTTTCAAACACAGAAACAAAACACACACACACGGCACTTAAAAATAATGGATACCCTAAACGATTCATTCTCAGAAACTGTAGACCCAATAGTACATCTTTAAACAATACATCTCACACCCGCATATCTATTCCATATATTCACGGCATTTCCGAAACAATCTCTCGCATCCTTAAAGAGGCAAATATCCATACATTCTATTCCCCTGTCACAACACTTCGCAAACAACTTACAAAAGTTAAAGACCCAGTTCCACCAGAAGATCTCACAGGCGCAATATACCAAATACCATGCAAAGACTGCAACAAACATTACATAGGACAAACAAAAAGAATGATCAAAACAAGAAGAAAAGAACACAAACAAGCACTCGCGAAAGGAGACATAGCCTCACGTCTGGCAGAACACGCTTTACAACACGGACACGAACCCGACTGGGACTCAACAAAAATACTACACCGTCACATCACAAACAAAAATAGTAGACTCTTCTTAGAATCTTGGGAAACTTACAAACTACATGGGAAAGCCATTAATACATCACAACCACTTCCAGAAACTTACAAACAACTTTTACTCTGAAATATATGGGATTTCCCAACATTAGGTACCCCACAGTACAGGTTTCTCATTGGTTCCCATTGGGTTTTTCCATGATTTCTATTGGAGGCCTCCCATTGTTTCCCACTGGGTTTTTCCATTCTGCGGGACTACTCTGATGAAGGGTTTTCCAGAAATTTCAAGTATAAAAAGAGACAGAAACATAACATCGTCATTACTCCTGATGAAGGACTGCTGCTGACGCGTCCGAAAGCTTGAGTGATCTTTTTCATTGCTATTTTACCAGTGTTTAACCATTTTGTGTAATTCCTCCCTGGTACCCTGTATTTTATTTCTATTATATAATATAAATCTTGACATATACTAATATTACAGTATTTGTAGTTTCAACAAACTAAAAAAAAGGCCATCAGAGGAATGTTAAATTTATTTGGGTTTATAGTGATATAATGTCTAAATTCTGTACCGCTCTTGTCACTTATTTTATATGCATGAGTGCCCTATGCCTTTTGCCTTCCCCCAGTTGCCCTTTCACTCTGGCTAAGAGCCTGTTCTTACGAACGCTAATGGATATATTACACACATCATATACATCAGAATCTGCAATTTAAAATTTCTTTATAACTACAAAGAGAACCGAGAAAGTAACGCGTATTAATTAGACACCCATTATTCCCGAAATCGAATAGAAATGAAGAAAAGTTCATGCTTTGTCATCTCTTTCGCAATTTGGCTCTTCTTATTGAGAAACTGGAGGGCATCCATCAAGCCAGCTTTTGTAAATGGGAAAGTTGGGTAAGTGCCTTGGGTTCCAAATTTTAAAAGAAGGCGTGCATTTTCCTTAATTCCAATCTATCTACTATAAAATTCTGTCGAACCGCCATCTCTAGACCCCCCCCCCCAGGATTATTTCATAAAACATGATATTTTATTTTATAAAAATAATGCACATAAAAGCGCTTCTCACGGGTGGAATATGAAATAAATTCTCATTAAAAGGCATCTTCGTAAAGGCTTCCAGAATTAATCTGGACAGGATGCGCTTATTATACAATTTCAATTAAAATGGAAGTGCGAAATGTTTTTCGATTGTTAGATGATTAACTGTTTTTAATTAATGATCAGCCTATAAATTTGCTTATAGCTATTGAATAAAATATTTCTTTTCTTTAGCAAATATTGCAAATTATTTATTTTAAGTTGTTTCACCAGACACTTAAATGCAGAACTAGATAATTTCAAGTAGTTAACTTGCGAAGTCGTATTTAGAATTAAATCAAATCCTACTCTTGAAACCTCTAAAATTTGAAATTTTGCTTCAAGATGACTTTAAAGTAAATATCTGGACTAGTATACAAATTCTGATACACTAGAATTATAGTAGAGCGTCTACTATATGTGTTTTCTGTATGCGTGCAATCAATGACGGATGACGATTTGGCCAATCTTTTTTGAATTTTCTATTTTCTGGTATGTAGTTGTATATTTGGTTTTCTTTCTTCTCATGTAAAAGAAAGATTTATTTTACAGTAGCAAATAGTCGCTTTTATAAATTATAATTCTTAAAAATTAAATTTAATAACATCGAATTCTTTGAAATAAAGATCTTCAATTTATCTTCAGGAAAGTTAACAGTTAATTTCATTTTTCTTGTAGCTTAGATTTCCATTACACATATATACATGCGCACGTTGTAGTGCAATTTAAACGTGCTTACTAAATTAACCTGCAAACTGGACTTTTACTCAGTACAAATAATTAAAAAAAAAAATTTCGACATTAGAATAAAAGTAAACAATGCCACTTATTTCATCACCACTACCACTGAGTCCCGTTTTCAGACAGTGGATTGAAGTACATCAATTGACATTTATGTTTGTTTCTTACTATTTGTTTGACCTTATGGCAAGAACTTGCTGAGGTGTATATTCCATCAGGTCATCAGTCAATGAAAACTAAAAGAGGAACACTCCTATACAGGAGACTTTTCTATTAATTTTCATTTTTGTTCTTCTCTCAGCAATTATCAATATGATATAAGAGTTATTAAAAACATGTCTTTCATATTTCAGTATTCTAGTTTTTACTATGTTAAGCAGGTCGTTCGTCAATCATTTCGAAAACCTTGCTGTTGCTTCCTTTACCCATCCAGCTTTTTTTTTTCCAAGATCTTTCTGTAGCCGTACATTCCAAATACCTCGATTCTTTTGATCAGTGTTCATGTCTCCCTACAATTTAAAAATACGCTCCACACCTTGCAGAATAATAGTCGTTTCCTAGTGTGAGAATTCGAGATTCTTGTGAATCTAACTCTCTAGACTCTTGTGAACAAGCATTCAATACTTATATATACAATATTTTAGAAATTTTTCTAAAATTAGAATTAACTTGTGATCTAATGACAAAATTTTCAGAGTTCTAAACAATTACCTGATAGTTTTTTTCCTCAGAATGTTTTTATGTCCTATCTACTACTAAAAATGCGGTTAACCTAGTGTGTATTATAAACGAATTATAAAAAATATTTAAATAGATATATTTGGTAGACTATCCTGAAAATTTCGGTTCAGTCCATATTTTGTCACTAAACTTATTTGGCATAAGGAAGTTAGACTTATTTATTGAAATATACTGATAATTCTTAGCATCATTTTTTTTCTTTTTAATTTTCGATGACCTGTAGGAAAGTGGAATCACTTTAAACTGTAAATTATATTGTTATGTCAGTATTTATAATTCGCTGACGTATAATGGAGATGAAAACTAGTGCAGAAAATAATACTTTTATCATACAGTCTATATTTTTGTTTAGCTATTTGAATATACCATTTATTTATTTATTTATTTGTTCGATCAGTTATGCATGCATGCATGCACTCCTTGCTGTTTTTCAAAATATCAGTATTCGGTTCACCTGTGTTAAATTTATTCATGTAAGAATAAATGTAAAAGTTTTAAATAGTATATAACATATGACATTTCGAAATTTTAATGTCTCTGATGAAAAATTTAAAATTGACGTATTTGGTACTTTTACTTAGTATTCACGAAGCTTCTTTATTATTATGTTTTGGGTATTAACACTGAAGTGCCAGAAAAACTAGTACACCTACCTAATATCGTGTAGCCTCCCCGAGCACGCAGAAGTGCCACAGCACGACGTGGCATGGACTCGACTAATGTCTGAAGGTATCCTGGAGACAATTCACACCAGGAATCCTGTAGGGCAGTATACGAATCCATAGGATTGTGAGGTGGTGAAGATCTCTTCTGAACAGCACGTAGCAAGGCATCCCAGATATGCTCGATAATGTTCATGTTTGGCGATTTAGGTGGCCAATGGAAGTGTCTAAAGTCAGAAGAGTGTTCCTGGAGCCACTCGGTAGCAACTCTCGATGTGTGGGGTGTCGCATTATCATGGTGAAATTGTCCAAGTCCGTCGGAATGCACAATGGACATGAATGGGTGTAGGTGATCGGACATGATCCTTACGTACCTGTCACCTATCAGAGTGGTCTCTAGACGTATCGGGGTCCCATATCATGACAACTGCACACGCCCCATACCATCACAGAAGCTCCACCAGCTTGAACAGTCCCTGTTGACATGTAGGGTCTATGGATTCATGAGGTTGTCTTCATACCCATACACGTCCATCCGCCTGATGCAATTGGAAACGAGACTCGTCAGACCAGGCAACGTGTTTCCAGTCATCAACAGTCCAATGGCGGTGTTGGCGAGCCTATACGAGGCGTAAAGCTTTGTGCCGTGCAGTCAACAATGGTACACGATTGGGCCTTCGGCTCCGAAAGCCCATATCAATGATGGTTCGTTGAGCAGTTCGCACGCTGACACTTGTTGATGCCCCAGCATTAAAATCCGCGGCAATTTGAGGAACTGTTGCACGTCTATCTCGTTTAACCATTTTCGTCAATCATCGAAGGTCCCGTTCTTTTAAGGTCTTTTTCCGGCCGCACCGCTGTCGAAGATTTGGATTTCTGATATTCACGGTATACCCGTGAAATGGTCGTACGCGAAAATCCAAATTTTGTGGCGATCTCGGAGATGCTATGTCCCATCTCTCTTGTGCCGACTATAACGCCACGTTCAAAATCACTTAAATCTTGATAGCCTGCCATTGTAACGGCAAGAACCGATCTAACAGCTTTGCCAGGCATCTCTTGCCTTATATAGGTGCTGCCGACCACATCGCGTTACGCTGATTGGTTGCAAAGCTCCGTTATTTGCATACGCACGCCTGTACCAGTTTTTCTAGCACTTCAGTGAACATCTACTCATACGTTTTTTCACGTGGTATGTAAATGATACATGAAAGAATAGAGTGCAAACCAGTTATTTTTGCCTTTGAAATTATTAATATACACATATTTATAATATATTAATTTTTACTTCAACTTTCTGTTTCAAATCATTATTGTGAACATCAATAAAATATAAATTTATTGATGTTAATAAATTTGTGAGGAACTGTAACAAAGCTTAATTCCTCTTTCTTTTATTATGAATATTTTCAATTTTTATAAATAATACTATTAAGCCTTTTGAATTTGTTATAGTTTAATTTTTTCACTGTTCTTAACGATTATTGAACTCTCTAAACAAAAGAATGCAACGACTGACCAAGGCTTAGAACAACTAGCAAAAATTTTCATCACTGGCCCAACGTATAATAAAATATTTCGCAAAGTTTCGAGAACTACTATTCCCTTTATCAAGCACACTTCGCTTAATACACAAAACGGTAATTCTTGAAACGTTGCGGTATCTTTTCTTATACGTTGGATCAATGACAAAAATTTTACTAATTATGTGAACTCGCTAAACTAAATTTGTTTTAATTAACCTGCTCTATTATTTTTCTAAATGAACTTCTTTTTTTCTTGGAATATTTCAAATAGGAAAACTTTTAATTAAACATTTCGTCTATTAAAGTGGTTAGATAATTAGCTTTATATAGTATAGCTATTATGGTGGCACATGAACTTCATAAAACTCAGGTTCCTGTAATTTAAAGCACAGCTAAAATTAAAAAAAAGTTCTTAATTAAGTAGCTTTAATTAGTAAAGAAATTTAATTTTAAATGTTGCTATAATTCTAAATTAATTAACTTTGTAATTGAATTGACTATTTTTAATCGCATTGCGTTCTTTTTCTACGCATTCGCCGTATTTTTTTGTATGTATATTGGAAGAAAAATATTTGTATTGTCTTAAAAGAAAGTGTAACTCATACGGATAGGATCCTTGACCTGAGTCTGTGTTTTCATTATTACCTTGTTATTGATCTGATAGCATTCAGTCGAGGACACCTTACTCGCAAATTATACCTTCGTGATACTTATTGCCTTCGAGGAATATATTTAAAGATATTAATTTATCATAAGCAGGCCTTTCTGGAAAAATAAATTTCAATACCGGAAATAAGTAGATCTTGACATTGTTTTTAATCTATTGGAGAGGTTGCAAATTGTAGGTTGCACTGAAATTGTTCTTTAATTAGCATTTTAATGTATATGACTTTGCTATGGAGAATAAATAATGCATGGCCTTTATCCTCTCAATTTCTTGTTATTTGAATATATTATTAGAAAGAATAAATTTAAATTCCTTAATAAAAACCAATCAACTTACATGACAAACTAGTACTCTTACTGCGTTTAGCATTTCCCAATATTCCAAAGGGTTTATTGGTCTTGAATTGATTAGATTTTAAATCGACCATCAAGGCTTCACCGTTTAGATTTTAAAATTAATTAATATATGTAGTTGTGGATTCTTTCTTCTTTTGAAGAAATGAAGTGACTGAAGAACAAGATGGGGGCTCTTTATTACTCGGAGAATCTTAACTATCTATAAAAGCTACTAGATGAAATTATAAAGAGAAAAAATATAATTTTAAAAAGAAACAAGCATAAAATAAACGAAGACAAATTTACATAAATTATTAGTAATTATTTATTTCACTATAGTTCAATTATTAAAAAATATTTCTTAGAAAAATTGGTACCGAATTCCTGCGCATGTGAAAATGCATTCGTCATATTTGTATCTGGTAAAAAAGAAACAAGATCACATGGGTTTTTCTCTCAAATGAATTCAACGAAGGCCTACAGATATTTTAATAAAAATGACGGGGAGGTAGAGAGAGAATGAGAAATGGAATTAATCACAATATGTCAAAACAAATGAAGGTGTGAGAAACCGAAGGGACTTGTTACCAATATCCTGTCTTATTTGCAAGTTAGTTTAGAAAGGACATTTTTTATAGAACGAATTTAATTTTCTTTATCATGGACGAAAGGGGAGAACCAACAACTTATCAGGCCGGCGTGAATGGTGCAAATGATAATCAACTCCAATGGCAAATTGCCGTATTGAAAATTCGGATGCGGGGAGGGTGAGAAAAATAAAACAAATAGCAGTACTGTGTTGTTAATCAAAAGCAATACATTAAAAAATATTTCCCACAAATATCTTTCATTTTTCTACATTATTCCGATATTTTAAACGAAAAGAGAATGAACAAGAGAGAACGAAATTAAAATTTAGCTAATTTTATTTTGTCCGTTTGTTTATTTCTGTTATAGAATTGGGTTAAGAATTTTTAAACAATATCATTCTTTTTATAAAAAATGTAAGCAAAGTATTTTAGATAAGTTTTATATAGGCACAGACAAATAGACAGTGGAACACCATTTATGCGTTCTTTTAAAGGACTGACTCGAAACAACAGATAAATGAAAAAAAGTATAATTGAAAATCAAGCGGAAACATACATGAATAGATGGCATCACACCTATTTTCCAATAACAATTTTGCTATAATATATGTTTGCATTGATTTCTCCCTCGATCAAAATTCTTTTTTTAAGTTTCCAAAATGAGATTTGAAAGATCTAAATATGCATTTAAATTTCAATTTGCACAGTTTAATGCTAACTTATTGAAATTAATAGACCCAGAAGCACAAGAAAAATATGCACCTTTGCTTTCATTCTAAATCTTAATTAAATATGCATTTTTTGAGTTGAGGAACATTAGAAATATAAATAGTGAAAATAAGGATATACATTTCTTTGTTATCGCTTGAGAAGGTCGCTTATTTCGGTTATGCCCATGTTAATCGTTTTTGAACTTCAAACGAATCATTGTTTAGACCATTCAGTTGTTGAAATTTCTTTTTCCTTCTGCATAGTGGGACGCAAAACAGTTCTAAGCGTTTTAATGTTTCGCATTGAATCTTTTAGAGAAAGTAGAAATATTTTTATTCGCTCTTATCTTCATTATTACTTAATATTTCAGTAAATTCTGTCATGATGAATTCATAAGCTTTTCAGAACTTCGTTGTAATTGGTTCATATTCGCAAATCACTTATTCGTCAAATATAGCATCAATCCTAAACAGATTACAATTACCTTCACCAAGATTTCTCGGCTGATTTTCAAACCTTTCTTTGACAGTCTCTGAAGCAATGCCTTTCGATTCATCGCTTCATAACTTTAGAAGAAATTACACGTCTTTTGTAATTTTTGGTGTTGTAACAACTGTTATTATAACAGTTGTTATGGAATCTCCCGGTGAAACTTTATATTGTTTCGTTATGGTGCCATGCTTCAAATATACCAATATCGGTGCCTATATTTAGATTTAAAGCAGTCTTTTTAGCCTTTTCTATCAATATAGGCCTACTTATTGAGACACCGGATGCTCGAGAAGAAAACATTAGCAATATGTCCTCAGCTTCTGAGAATTTTACTATCTGCAAACGATTAGCTTTTCAGAAGTGGATGAACACAGGCTGAAGCGTTGTCTTTAAATTCTTTTTTTTTATACTTATAATAGTTTTGTGCGTGAGCAAGTAAATATTTAACTTCTTTGTGAATTTCACTATTGCCATTGCACTGACCTTACTAACTTCTTTTAGAATTTCCATAGTCTTCTTTAAAAATTGTGCGTTGGTGCTTGAATTATGACATTATTTGCGGAAAAGACAACTAATATAAAAGTTAAAACAAACCGAAATAACAAATAAACTCGGGAAAACAAAAATATTCTTCTGTCAATTGGCGTAGAGATGTCAAGAGTGATCAAATAAGGAAACTACGAACGACTTACATGGGAATTTTGAGCCATAAGCGCCCTTCCTGGAAGATTTTAGATATCTGTGAGCTGAAAAGAAAAAGATGTATAAACGAATCTTAGAAACAGGTTGCGTTGTATATACGAACACTTTATAATTAAAGTATACAAGGCTGTGCTTGGACAACACCCCTCACCTATAACTTTTGCAGGGGCGTTGGTTATGGTGGGCAGGCTGGGCGGACGCCCAGGGCCGTTACAAAATGTAGTGCAAGCGCCAAGAAATAAGATTTTAGCGGCCCTTATATTCTTTCGAAAGAATATTTGGTCAATTGACCTTTTGCACGTGACGTCACACTTCTCATAATTTTCATGAAGCTTCTAAGTGATGGTCAAAATAAATACACTTTTTTTTTAGTCAAATACGTTAGCACCAGTAGACTGTGCACGTTATCACGTTTGTTGTGGTTGCCATATAGCCACTGCAGAGACTCCCGGTTTCTGACAAAAAAATTTATCGCGAAGTTCTAGAAAAAGAAATTTATAATTATATTGTATTAGCTTTCCTTTACATTTATTTTCGGCAATGGATCTAAATAAAATCCTTTCATTTATCAACAACATCGACGTGAAACAATAAGTGTTAAGTGATATATCCCTAGCCATCAACGTCGAGTTTTCAAAATTATTGGGGGACAAGCACATTATGTATTATGTACATTTATACATTAAAGTATATGTAAAATTAATAATATTTATTTATTCCCTACACATCATAGTATGAAGCTGTTTACATATTTTAGCAGGTCCCAGGAAAAATATGGCAGCATACCAAGTCAAGAACCTGATATTGGAAGGCTTAGGTTTATTTATTCATTATACTCTTCATATCATTATCAACAATTACTATTTCAGTGAAATCTCTCTCTTTCAATACAATCATATTAAGTAAAATAATGACATTATTATGAACATATTTCTGTTAGTCTCTTTCATTTGCATTTCACAGACATTAAATATTAATAAAATACAATTTGATTTAATATTGCTATTATTATTGCAATTTACTTCAAATTATTGGAGTGGAGGGGCACCAGCCCACAGGTATAATAATTTTACGCCTAGGTCCCTATCTAAATTTGTTTTGAAACATAGGCGGATTTAGGGAGGAGTCAGGCCCCCTTCCTCTGGTCAATTGTAATTTTATATCATGCTCCCCTCTTTTACCATTTATCAATTGAATTTTCAAAAAAAAAATATATATATATATATATATTATAATAATGTAAATAAATAAAAATATTTGCCTATTCAAAAATAAATAAAAAGTTTTTGCCAGGTGAATTTGATTAATTGTTAGCAAATGGATGAATTCAATCCGTTCAAAAAAGTACAGCTTTCGGTGGGCGGGTAGATTTTGAGAGGGCAGGGAAACACAAAGAGATTTATTTCCTAAGCTATACAGTGTTCAACATAGCAACGAGGCCACCTTATGGGAATTGGAGGGGTGACCCCCAGTTCGTGGAAACGTTCCTTTTGGCGATGTTCCTCCCACTGGGGGGAACGTCCCCAAAAGAAACCTTTTCACTAAGAAGCCGCTAATGAGGGGAGATATTTTGCCACTGTAACACGCACTTGTTAACGCTATTCCGGGATTACAACATAATAGTCGTTTCCTAAGGAAGTAAACAAATTTTGAAATCGACACCACATCGTCTGAGAGAAAAATCTGATCAAACTTATAGGTCATAACAATAAAACCAGTTCCTGACTGAACAATGTCAATAAAGTCACTAGATTCTATACTAATAGTAGACCCTTGCATTTGTAAGTAATAGGTACCTATTTTGTGCGCTCTGTAATTATGATGAAAAAATATATTTATGTATATACAACATTTTTAAATAAAGGTAATGTGAAATTATTATAGACAAAGAGTGATGCATATAATATTATATAATTAAACTAAACAGTTATAAAACAGATGCCTTAAAAATGAAAAGGCAAACTTCATTGCAAGCGTTCCTTCAGAGGAAAAAAGTTAAATCGAGCGATCAAATAGATTCTAATGATCTTTCAACTGAAGATTCAAACAAGAAATTACCACAGGAAAACCGCAAGAAATTGAATGCTTTACCAGCAAATAGCTCACTAGCTGAGGTATGTTCTTTCAATTTTGTGTTTATTACAGAAATAGACTATATGTATACACGGGCGGACTAGGCCACTGGCCCCCAGTCCGATGTGCCCTCGTGGGCGATAGGACTCGAGCCCTCCGAAAATCCATGGTATGCGCCCTTTGAGACGACCGAATCAGCCCCTAGTTCGATTGTATTTAGTTTTACAAATATTTTTAAGCAGTTTAAAAATTGCATTGAGCACCCTAATACGTACCATCATTTTCGTAATTTAATTTTTACACAAATGTGACTTTTTTAATTCTTAAAAATTAGTCATGAATGACAACTTTTAAATTGTCAAATGTCAAAAAATAAAAATTTTCAGTAAACTGTTATTGTGATTAATCTGTAAATATTTTCATTCTGAAAAGATTGAAAATGTTTGTGTTTTCTCAATAACTGCTTTTAATTAATTAAAAATTGCGATGAAATGAAAATTATGTAGCTAAATTTTTTGAGAAGTGTTGTTGGGTTAACATTATGCTTTATAATTTGGAAGCATGTTACTCCCAAAACAGAAACGTAATTTTTTGCTTTAATTTCCCATTTAATCATTTAATTTTGGTGGGTATCAACGCAAAAAACAAAAACAAAAATACAATGATTTTTCGAAAATAGAATTTCTTGTAAAATCAAGTAACTCTCACATAATAAGGGAGTTAATAAATTAATATTAATTTATA
>QLNU02014815.1:7822-20463 GCA_006491805.2 Dysdera silvatica
ATCTGTATCTTACGTACTGTTATCTTTCAGAGGTAATTTGTCATTTTGTATTCATTGGATTAAATACGTGGAGTTCTTTATTAATGGTCAGCATATTCAATGTTGATGTAATTTAATTCGCATGTTGCTTTTTTTTTGAAGATATATATTATTGTAAATAAATAGTAGCTTATTATCATTACAAATAGCAGCTTATTTATATTACAAATAATAATTTTATTTGTAAACAAACTGATTTTTTTTTAAATCGCAATGCCAGTTAACAGTAATTTTGCGTATGATTGATTAACAATCATTTAAAATGTATAGTAAAGTAAAAGAGAGAGAGAGAGAGAGAGAGAGAGAGAGAGAGAGGGGGAGAAGAGAGAGTAGAAAAGAATATAAATTTATGAGAATAATGGTAAAGAATAAAGTGACGAAAAAATAATGAAAATAAGCAAATACGTAGTGACAAAAATATTGCAATGGTGGGAAATTGATAACAATAAATATAAAGTGATAATAACATGAGGCAATGTTCACTATGAGGAAAATAATTTTATAATAATAATAATGAAATGTTAACAATAATAAGATATAAAGTTGTGAGTGATAAGAACAAAATTATGCATCAAGTTTGTGCAAGGATTACTTTTAAATTATGGTTTTTCAATAATGTGTACTTCAATAGTATAAAATTTATTTAGATACAAATACTTTGAAAGTACAGTGAAAATTTTCTCAAAATGTGTTTAAAATCTCCCACCTATCCACCTTCTTCAAAAAGTAAAACACTTTCACGAAAAGAAATATCTGAATTCAAAATGGGGAGTTATTTTCGAAGAAATGTCTTGAAAACCAATAATATACAAAGAAGTTCAAAAATTTTTTTCTTTCCAACTATTTTTGCCAAATGGGGTAAAACAAAGAAAAGAAAGAAGGCAACGGAGACGGCAGATTTCCATAACACGCTGCTGCTTTCGGGTTCTGTACGTTATACTTCTAAAGTGACAATATTCTTAAAATGAAAACACAATTTTTGATACCATTCTTGTTCGTATCCGGGGCGTATTGTGTTTTTTCTGCTAACGTATCTTCGCCTTTTTTACAATGTCATCCCATATCATTTATTCTGGCTTTTTTCCCATCAAAGCCTTACTGATGTAAAAGGTGTCGTTCGAGCTGTCTCATTTTTCATCTACCGTCAAACATCTTAAACATTAATTTATCATGTTGTCATTGCTGATGTACGCGTGGCAGACTTTTGGATTTTTAATATAATCTTCACCTTTTTCCATACCCAACCAAGGATATGACCTTTCTTATAATTTAGGAATTGGTGGTGTGGAGTGGGGGAGAGTTAGGTAATTTTATTGTTTTACTTTCAATTGGTCAGTTATGCTATAAATAAAAAGTAGATTTAAATTTCTTCTTAACTGCAAACTTCAACAGAAAACTCCCACTTTTTTTTATGCGAAAATTTGAATTTTAAATTTTTATTTTCTTAATCAGTTTATATTATTTATTTTATCCATTTTTATCCTGTCTGTCTTTTTCTGTGTATGAAGAAGAAAGAGTAAGTTAATATCCGGTGAAATAATAATAAAATTATAAGAACAAAAGGACAAACAAAACGAAGTATCGCATTAGTCGTATATTTGGCGCCTCATAATACAGGCCGTGGAGCGCCAAGTATAGCATTTTTCGTACATTTGGCACCCCAAGGCCTATGTTATGAGTCACGCAGGGCGAGAACGATAGTTGAATGGGAGACCTCCACACTGGGATACATTTGTATATAACTAAGTTCACAGGGAATCAAATCCAAGCGAACGAACTCATAAACGGTTGTCATAGCTACTGGAACACATAAACTGAAATAAATAAAGATTATGAAAATGATTTGGGATAAATCAATCCGTATCATTGGACTAATTTCATAAATCCGAATGATATGCCTAAAAATCATAAATGTGTTTGCTTTTAATTCAAGAAACAGTATGAAATTCAGAAATAATTAATCGATAATTAATTGATATTCTGATTTGAATTATGAAGGAACCAAACAACAAATTAAAATCCCTTCGGATTTAAACATAAATTTTTATATTGTCGAAAAATTTTGCTCCTTCCTCTTTATCTCATTCCTACTTTTTCTTTGGAAACCCATGTATTTACGTTTAAAAATGACATATGTAAAATACAAAATAATAACAACAATGTACGTAATAAATTATATATTTATATTTATTTTTTCCGATACTTTTCTCAGAATTTACTTATTATTCATTCTTATCAAAATGTAAATTTTTTTTTGAAAAATATGATACGCCCCGCCGGTACAATAATTCGATTTAATTGTTATTACCATAAACCATTTTATATTGGCAAAAATAATTATTAGTTTTGCGATTATGAATTTATATATAACTCCAAGTTACATGGAGGGTCTCTAGTTCGACTCTAGGCCCAGACGGTACTTTTTTTTCCTTCTTTATACAAGAAAACTCTAGTTTGAACTTCTGTTAGTTTCATATGAATATACCAATGCACAGCAAGTAAATTTGACTGCTCCAATTTTACCATATTTTTTATTTCCCATATATTTTATAACTTTTATACTTATATTATATTTTTCATATTTCTTATTTTTATATATTTTATATTTTCATATAATTTATCATTGCCATTAAATAATAAAGATAGTAAAATCAGTTTTACATCAGAAAATTTGGACAATAATATTTTACGATATGGATTAGTTCAGTTCACAAAGCGATTGAACCATTGCATAACATAGTTGTTACCATTTGAATTGTTTACTTAGTATTTTTATAACATAGTATAAATATGTACATACAAATACGTAGTCCAATAATAAGTTTCCCACCATGCGAAAACTTTAGGAACAAGAGCCGGTATTTTACTGCGAAATCATCGATTTTGCTTTTACTGGTACAAACGGAGGAAGTGTAAAGTATTCGCAAAAGTGTTTTCGTGTTTTTATACAAGCTTCTTTACTTACTCGGTTTTGCTAGCAGCGTGAATAGTTGAAAAATATGGAGATATTTGCGTTCATGTTTATCGATAGCCGCATGCCAGCCATTTCACATGTAATGCATTTTAGTACGAAGTGTTTATATTTCATACGAAGAATATAAGTACATTAGCACTTTGAGAAGCAGCCATTAAAACTACATAGAACAAGTTGAAGGCAAACGTTTCGAAGCTATCGCAGCTTCATCTTCAGTGCGAAAATTGTTGAAATGTTGAATATTATTTAAGTGTTACATATTCTGTGGGTAGATCGTGGAATTCATTTAACGCGTTATGATGTCTATTGTTGCTAGATTGCCAACTTTCAAGGAATATTCGACTATTATAGTTATGAATGTTTTTGTGCAAGATTTTCGCATTATGCCAGCATGGGACATGGCTCTGTTCGGCGCAGTGTTAGACAAGAAGTGAACTAAAATCTTGAGTCCTAAATTTGTTTTATGTCCGTGGAGTTTAGTTTTGAGGGTTATTTTAGTTTTACCATAATATTTGTTGACACAGTTACTGCACGGTATTGAATAAATAACTTCGGTGGTTTGATCTGCTGGAGATGGGGTTTTTAGATTGGGGAGTATGTTAGCGAGCTCAGTAATTGGTTTGTAGAAAACTGCAAAGTTTTGGTTTCTGAGAATCTTGGCGATGCGTTCAGAAATGCCTTGGTAATAAGGAAGTGTCACAGTTTCCCT
The DNA here is from genome assembly GCA_006491805.2 of Dysdera silvatica. NCBI lineage: Eukaryota > Metazoa > Arthropoda > Arachnida > Araneae > Dysderidae > Dysdera > Dysdera silvatica. The sequence goes on from QLNU02014815.1 coordinate 11,545, forward strand.
TCTTTCTTTCCTACTGGTGTGAAAGGAACATAGATTGGAGGAAGGTAGAAAACTGAGTTTTTATGAATTTTGGGGAGTACCCATTTTGAAGAAGTTGGTTACGGATGTGTTTGAGTTCTGTACTAAGGTTGTCTTGAGTGTGGCAATATCTGTGAGCATGGTATGTTAAGCTGCGTACCACTGATTTTTTATGGGAGAGAGCGTGATTAAACTGGAAGTGTAATAATTGTCTGAAAGTAGTTTCTTTTCTGAAGACTGAAGTGATGAGCTGACCGTTCTGTCTGTGGATAAGGATATCAAGGAATGGAAGAGATGAATCTTTTTCTTCTTCGTAGGTGAATTGGATGAATCTATTGATAGAATTGGCAACGTTGAGAATGTGACTTATTTTTGATGTATGTGACAAATTTAGGACTCAAGATTTTAGTTCACTTCTTGTCAGACACTGCGCCGAACAGAACCATATCCCATGCTGGCATAATGCGAAAATCTTGCACAAAAACATTCATAACTATAATAGTCGAATATTCCTTGAAAGTTGGCAATCTAGCAACAATAGACACCATAACGCGTTAAATGATGAATTCCACGATCTACCCGCAGAACATGTAACGCTCAAATGATATTCCAGCATTTCAACAATTTTCGCGCTGAAGATGAAGCTGCGATAGCTTCGAAACGTTTGCCTTCAACTCGTTCTATATACTTTTAATAGCTGCTTCTCAAGATGCTAATGTATTTGTTTCTAACACCAGTCTTAATTTATTTAATTTATTTCGCATTCTTTATAATGAAACTTTATTTTTTCCTAAAAAACATAAAACTTACTGTCTTCTCGCGTATATGTAAATTTATAAGGACAGGAAGAGCGCATGGACACTAATCTAAAATTATGAAGATTTCATTTAAAATAACATTTATATTGTAAATACTATAAAATTTCATTAACCTTCCACGCCGCCCCAAAGAGTTGGAAAAGTCAATTTGAATGTATCTAATTTATACGACATATTGCTTTGTAGTATAATGACTTAGATTACACACGAACTATACCAAACGCAGCCCTTGGTATAATGCACATAAACCATACAATTTGTGCATAAACTTTAGACCAAGACTTTAAATCGTCCTGCTTTAATATAGTAATACAAAATTTACTTCCGTTATTTTCATTGCGTTTCATACAACAGAATTATTTATTGTAAAGCTAACGATGGTCTACAAAGAAAGTAACTCTTTAATCAGACATGCCCAAACTTCTGTAGACTAGACCGAAGGAGAAATTTTAGCACGGAAGCTACAATGCAAAGCGCGTTTTCCAGGAATTAATTATTATTTGTTCATATTCAATATGAGTTATAAGTAACCAGCTTTGAATTAACTGATGCGCCATAGATTACACTTTTAATCCTTTTTATATATAAAAATATTGATATAAATCTACAAACATCGTTTTTAAAAACATAAAAACTTTGTATAATATTCATCGATCATTTGAAATATATAAAGTGTGATGTATATAATAAAATGGTGCTTCGGCGACTACAGAATGAAAATAATTTTAACTCTCGATTTGGATTGATCTGCCAGTGATTTTTCTGAAAATTGTAAATCTGAATTGTTTCTGAATTTTGTAAAGGTAATTATAATTAATAATATTAAATAAAATTGTAAAGTTTAAATTTACACTAAAATATTTAATTTCATTAATTTTTAGTCCACTACTTATATTTGATAAAGCTTTAACATTAATAAACGATGTTTAAATTTAGAAAAGATTACAATTTATCGTGAAAACAGAATATGTTATAATAATAACAGTTCTTATAATGTATAAAATAATAACAGTTCTTATAATGTATAAAATACAATTTATTGTGAAAACAGAATATATTATAATAATAACAGTTCTTATAATGTATAAAATAATAACAGCAATTATAATGTATAAAATAATAACAGTAATTATAATATATAAAATAAATACAGTATAATTATGACGTACAAAGAAAGTAATAGCAGTAATTATGGTGTTAAAATAATAATTACAATGTATATAATTTAAATCGGTTTTTAAGACTACCTTAATTTCAACACTTGAACAAATCGTTTACGTTTGTTTTCATTTTTATCATAGGTTTTTGCTGCACTTTTTGCCTTGGCTACAGCCAATCCTGCTGGACTGTATGGTGGTCTCTATGGCGGTCATGGATTGGGCTATGGTGGACACGGATTGGCCTATGCTGGTCATGGATTTGGCTATGGTGGACACGGATTGACCTATGCTGGTCATGGATTGGGCTATGGTGGCCATGGATTGGGCTATGGTGGACATGGATTGGGCTATGGTGGTCATGGATTAGCTTATGGTGGTCATGGATTAGCCTATGGTGGTCACGGAGTAGCTGTTAAAAGCCTTGGATACGCTTCCAAGATTAACCATGTCGCGGCTGCACCAATTGCTGTTGGACATGCTGCTCCTATTGCCTATGGTGCAGCTCCAATTGCTGTCGCTCATGCTGCACCTGCTGTTGCTGTTGCACCACATGCCGTCAGATCAGTCGCTTACTCCTCCAAGATCAACCACGTTGCTGCTGCACCAGTCTTGGCCCATGCTGCTCCAATTGTTGGCCCAGTTGCCTACGGTCATGGTGCAGCTATAGGTTACGGTCATGGTGCAGCTATAGGTTACGGTCATGGCGCACCCATTGCCGTTGGTGCAGTTGCCACAAAGGCTGTTGGATACTCCTCAAAGATTAACCATGCTGCGCCATTTGCAGTTGCACATGCTGCTCCAGTTCTTGCACATGCTGCCCCAGTTCTTGCACACGCTGCCCCAGTTGCAATTGCTCATCCAGCACCAGTCCTCGCTCACGCTGCTGTCGCTCCAGTGGCCATCAACAACTACAAAGGATCTCCATATCTGCATTAGGCCCTAATTGAAAAATTAGGTATTTTTCTAATGAACTGATGAAACCGTGTGCTGGTCGCCGTGTCCTCCAGATGGTCATATTTACGCGGCAATGAACTAACTGGTTGTTTAAAGCCATATGTAAAAATTGAAAATTCTTCAATACATTTTGGCGTTTATGTGTTCCACTATGATTTTAAGTCAAATGCACTGTCTATGTAATAAATCACTAGCATGTATGAGAACTGAATTCGTTTTATTGTGTACCTTTTTGGGAGCTAAGACAAATAGTTAAAAGCTTTAATTATGGAGATTTTATATTATTATTAATGAACATCAATGGAGAATAAGACATAACAATAATAACCATCGTAATAATAATAGGAACAACACAAATAGAATAAGACAATACTTGTAATAAACAAATAATAATAATGGTTTGTTTTATCTAATCAGAGAATACAACGACAGACTAGAACTTATCATAACTTAAAATTTTGTCCCTGATTCAACGTGTAAGAAAAGGTTCTGCAATGTTTCGAGAACTACCGTTCCCTTTATCAAGCGAAGTCATTGCGCTTGATAAAATTCACAGCGACAAAATATGACTATTTATTTAACCTGTGTTCCAATACGCATACAGCAGTGATACATATTTATTAGGAATAATGGATGAATTGGCTTCACTGCATTAATACAACAGTTTTGCTCTCCGTTACGTAGGTTTCCAATGGAAGAGGTAAAAAGCATGCTTGTTGTGAGACTTTCTCTCAGAGGTAATAGCCTAATAAATTAGTAAGGGAAGTCACTTTACTATGGACGTCTAAGTTGAGTTTATAACAATTAAGTCTTCACACATTTTTTAATTATTATTATATTTTCATGAGAAGAATTGGTGTATTAGTTTTTCTATGGTGAATATCGTCCGAAATTCTATTCGTTTAGAGCCCGTATTCGAGAAAAATGTCTTTCTTCGAGCTGCCCGCTTCTATGTGCTTTCCCTTCACCCCTTCTTTATTTCCAGACATTATAAATATTAATATTTAATTTGAACACTATGACAGTTTTGAAGGCTTACTCGGGCTTCATACTTAAATTATTGCTCAAAGCACAATATAATAATAAGCACATAATAATAGGCTTATGTCGTCCGACATAAGCTTATGCATACCTAAAATTGTTCCCAAATACTTCACACTGTTTGCTTACTTTATACGTCTATAGCGTGTTAGGTACTTTGGCATGGGATCTACGGCTTGACTAGACTTCCAAATAAATTACGTTTACACACAGGTCTTACAGTATCTTAAGTCTTAAGTTAGTAACTTAAGTCACATTTACTGTAACTTTTTTTTCATCCGCAGAAGTTATTTCAAAATTAAAGAATAAATTAATCCAAATGTGTTATAACTGCTAATGGTTTGTGCATCCTACGATTGCCCCCCCCCCCATTACGTCCTTTTAATGCGAAAAAGTTTTCAGACGAATTGAGATCGTTATAAGGATAAACGCAGGATATCTTGTCTCATTTGAACGTGGAAAGGTGTTGGTAAAACTACACTTGCGTTTGAAGCAGCTGTAAGGAAAAAAAATATGTGTAAACCATATTATTGTTGTACAAAGACTTTGGAAGAGTATTACGTCAACCAACAGGTTCTGGTTTATCGTATTATTAAGGGAGCCCGCTACAACACAGACACGGCGTAGGTGGGTTTTTTTCCGTTCCCTGATGCGAGGTGTTATTCCATTGTTTAAAAGAGGGGCGAAAGTTATAGGTAAATAAGCGCTTCGTAACGGTGTCGATTTCGCCAACGATCTGATACAGGGCCAAGATCCGAAAACAGCTGCCGCGCGTCGCGCTAAAGAAGCCAGCAATATACTAGTTGATAAAGCTGCTACGAAAGTAAAAAATATGGTCGGAAACGGTAAGAAGAATAAAAGGGAAAGGAAATCGCCTAAACGAATCATTCGATCGAAAGTCAGGAAGGTGTTGGCACGCGATATATTTAGTTCATAATGGCTTTAATTCGACACGATTCAGCGACTTGCATCAAAACAGAACTTGATTTATTTGCTGTGCTTCCACAACTCAAGTTAGCACAGAAAACCGACAGTGGAACGAGTATCACCCTCTTTCAAATATCTGGGATTCGGGGCCAATCGAATTTAATATTTCTGGCTATGAAGACGCCTATACATATCTTTTGGCAACGCAACTTTACTTGAAAGTAAAAATCTTAAAAAGCGACGGATCGAACCCGACAGATGCGGATATAGTATCACCAACAAACTTATTTATGCACTCTCTCTTCTCGCAGATTGCCGTCAGTTTAAGCGAACGTTTGATTTCTGCATCCTCAAACACGTATCCCTATGGAGCCTACATCGAAACCTTATTGAATTTCTGAGAAGACGCTAAAAAATCAGTGTTAACTTCAAAGTGTTTCTACAAAGACACAGCTTGCACGCTGTTTGCTTCTTTGCACGAAAACAATCCAAAGGCGGAGGATGCTAAAAACGAAGGTTTGAAAAGTCGAAACCGTATCGCTAAGAACAGTCACGCGTTAGTCCTCATTGGAAATTTACACTGTGATTTGTTTTATCAAAATAGATCGCTCTTAAATCTGGTGGATATTAAATTAAAACTTGTTCGAAGTAAACCGGATTTCTGTCTTTTATCCCCGGCGAAAGGGACTAATTACAAGGTGGCGATAGAACAAGCGTCGCTATTTGTTAGAAAATTAAAGTCAGCCCAGGTGTTTTAATAGGACATGCAAAAGCGTTGGAGAAAACAGCTGCAAAATACCCCATAGACAGAGTGTTGTATAAAGTCTATTCTGTGCGTCAGGATAGTATGAGTTTCGTACAGGATAAGATATTTATAGAACAGATGCCTAAAAAGATAATCTTGGGCCTTACAGACAACGATTCTTTCAACGGAACATTTGAGTCCAATCCCTTTGATTTGAAACACTACATTCAACACCAATTTCGTAAGTGTGTTTATAGACGGAAATCAGCTTCCCGGTAGAGCATTTGAACCTGATTATTCCCAAGATACGTACATTTCCGCCTATCACTCGTTGTTTGCGGGAAAGTAAAAATTAAATCAAGATGGTGGAAACAGCATTAATCGAGAAGAGTATCCGAAAGGTTACACTTTATATGCGTTTGATTTGCTCCCTGATCTTTGCGATGGGGGATGCATGCATTTAACACGTCAAGGAAATCTACGTGTTGAAATAAAATTTAGCAAAACGTTAACGAAAACTATTTCCATCATCATGTATGCAGAGTTTCAGAACGTGATAGAGATTACAAAATCCAGAAACGTGATTTGTGATTTTTCAAACTAAGATGGACACGGAGCAGCTTACGGGTATTTTACAGCGGGACCCCTATACCCGGCCGCCTTTCTTAGGTGTGTATCCTAGCAACAGATTACCGAAAAAACTGCCAACTTACCCTGTTTGTTTAGTAGCGAACGTGGACCCTGTTTCGAAACCTGGAAGCCACTGGGTGTCTATGTACATGAGATGCAACACGCGCAAAATTTTTTGATTCCTACGGACATTCGCCTCATTTCTTTAAAGGGGCCCATATTCCAGATGATGAAAAACTTTAAAACAGTCGAATATAACGACGTGCCCCTACAATGTGTTAACACATCCGTTCGTGGACAATTTTGTGTCTTTTTCTTATATTCTAGGTGTCGCGGGCGCAGTTTGCGAGATATTGTAACCATGTTTGATCCGAAATGTTCAGCCAATGATAAACGCGTGTACAACTTTGTGAAAACCCGTTTTGGGATACTTGTAAAATTGAAGGAGTTTTAATTGAAAAAATAATAAAATAGTTAAACCTGTCCTTTTTTTTCAATCATTTGTCATCATGACGTCATTTGCACTACATGCTCCATTCACATGTGTGATCGCAGGGCCTTCGGGTACGGGGAAATCTTTTTTTGTTCGAGATATTTTAACGCACGTGAAAGAACTGATTTGTCCACCTCCTGAAAAGATTGTATGGTTTTATGGAGTTCATCAAAATTTGTATGACGAAATATCCAATGTTGAATTTATGGAAGGAATACCTACGGACTTTAAAAATTATTTAAGGGACAACACGCTTTTTATAATAGACGATTTAATGTCAGAGTGTGGAAATGATAAGCGCGTGACTCATCTGTTTACCCGGGAGTCTCACCACTTCAATACGTCCGTCATACTGATCAGCCAAAATCTGTTTCATAAAGGAAAAGAAATGCGGGAGATATCGTTAAATGCTCACTATTTAGTGTTATTTAAAAATCGCCGAGACATGTCTCAAGTGAATCACTTGGGAAAACAGTTGTACCCAACACGTTTTAAGTTTCTTCAAGAAGTTTATGCAGATGCCACCAAAGATCCGTATTCTTATTTAATGGTGGATTTACATCCAAAACCACACGAAGATTTTCGATTGCGTGCCAATATATTTCCGAATCAAACTGAATACATTTACCAGACACGTTCCCAGTTCTATGTACATATATAGCGCGGCTAAATATAGCGAAGGTAAAGTATAGTTTTACTAGAATAGCAACGCTAAGCTAGCTAGCTAGGCCTAGTGTACTATGGGGGTCCCTCCCGCGGTGCGAGGCCTCCCTACCTCCTTCCCACGACGCGGGGGCCTCACACTGCTCTCTCTCTCTCTCTCGCCTCACGGTGGGTATCATTACATTAAAAAACGTTATCATTATACTCAACGTTGTGTTTGTAGAAATGACTTTGTCCAATGCAGACATAAAACAATTACGTCTCATATGCCTGTGTCGTAAAAAGCTAAGAAAAGGACTCCTTCAAAAATTACCCTCTTCCAGCATTAAAGCATTGTGTGAGTGTGTTTTGAACACATTACGTGGAAACGTGCATGTCTCACATAGTTTGAAACGGAAATTGAAACCCTATAAAAACACTTTGCGGTCATTGGCTAACAAGAAAATCCCGCTATATCGTAAGAAGAAAATAATTGTTCAAAGGGGAGGATTTTTTTAGGATTTTTGCTACCGGCTGTGGTAACGGCGCTGACTAGTTTTATTGCCAAGTAGGGGAAACATGCAATTTGCTAAAAAATTGGTGCTTGTACCGGAAGAGCGTTATTCAAAACATGTTGTCTCTGAGGGTCATCTGAGTGAACTTAATTTACAATTAAAAAAGATTTTATTCAGCAAACAGGACGATGCTGAGAAATTAAAGCATTATTTAGAACTCTTTGAAAAACGTTTAAAAATGGACGATTTTAATCCTCCGGTGCAATCGGAAAAAAGTCAGCAAAGAACCTGAAACAACTATAAAAAAAGCTGGACTTACCTGTAAAAGCGGAGACTCCGTATGATGAAACATTTATTGTTCAAAGTATGCCAAAAACTTTTCAGAAGAAGGCCCAAAATATTGTCGATTTCATCAAATTGTATCCCAATGTGCTGTCGCGGATGCCCAGCGGAGAACTCGTTTATAAAAACAAAATGCTTCCAAACACCCATGTTGTAGATTTGATTGACAATTTACTACGTAATAGACCCAAGATTTCCCAACCCCACAATCAACAAGTTATATTAGCCTTGAAAGAAATGAACATTCCTGCAAAATTTGTTCAAAATAAGAAAATTGTGTCACAACTTGGATATGGTGTTCGTAAACCGAAAAAAGATGTAAAAAGAAAATGGCTGTCTTATTAAAAATTATTTTTTTCTAAAATTTTTCAAACTGTCTGTTATTATTTTGTAAACAATGTTAATTTGCATTAGCTAAAATATTATTCTGTATTAGTTAAAATCTTAATTAAAAATTCTTAACTAGATAAATACATGTACAAATGTATTTTAAAATAATCAAGATTTTAATTATTTTTCTTCCAATTAAAAAAAATATATACAAGCCTTGATTCTTCTGTACAAGACAACATTTAATGTTTTTATCTCAAAGACAATCGTAAAATGTTTTTACAAACAACGAACGTAAACGACA
>QLNU02014816.1:7304-18530 GCA_006491805.2 Dysdera silvatica
TTTCTCAGCCCCCCCACCTAGAAGTACTCATATGGGCGCCCATGGTTCCTGGTGTGCCCACCCTGCCCCCCTCTAGTTACGGCCCTGGGTTTACTAAACACGAAAAACTTACGAAAAGAAATTTTCACAGGTCAACAAAACGTACAGTTTAAAATATATTGTGTTTTCTTGGCATAAGATTGAATGAACTTGTAATGCTACTTAAAAGTACGCTGTCAGGCTGTTGAGAACACCAAGCTTTCCAAGCAAACAGAACTCTAGAGTGGAGTTTAAACGTGACTGCGAGTATTCATGTTTATTAATTTTTTGAATTAGAGATGTGACAAATCAGCTGGTGGCGCTGAATAAAGTATTCATGACGACGGACCAGAATATAATAAAATTATCTATGTTTATTTCTAATTTTCTCCGCTTTACTGGGAGAATGATGTTGGCTGATGGAATTAGCGCTTTATAGGGCATTTTTATAGTCAGCATTTATAGGGCATATGTTATTGATATTAGACAAAAACTAACTTGCAGCTAACTTACTTTTAAGAAAAAATGTACAATGTGCTGAAAAAGAACGTTGACCATTTTTTCTACTTGTCGTTAAACTTCATATATGTTTATCTTATTAAAAATTAAGTAAAGAAAAATCCGACTGAAGGATTTTTTGTTAACTTGCATAGAACCAGAGAAAAAAAATTGATATTTTAACAATATTTCATAGTGAGAAACATAAAACAGAATAAAATGTGTACTTGCAATTAAAATATCAAAATTATGTTGAGATATTTATATCTGTACATATTATATATCTGCCAAATTTCAAGGCAATATCCTGAACAGTTTAAGAGCCTTTGCGTTTTGAAGTTGAAAAAATTGCAAAAATTAAATTCCGAGTAAATTGAACTTAAAATTAAAAATGCCCTATCTTTATTATTATATACCATTAGTAAAAGTTTAGACATGATGGTCTTGCCCTTGACTTACAAAAAATAAAGAAACAGAGTATTTTAGAAACAAATTTTTGGTCTTATTAGATTTATAAAGATTCATAATCTTTTTTTTTAACAAAAATATATTTTTTTTCCAAGTTTGCCATTTATAATACATTTAACATGCTCTTAACAATATATAATAATATATGATAAATTGTTTTATATATGAGATATTATTGGTTTTCACAAGGTTAGCACAATTGCCAAATGTGCTAACCCTGCTAACGGGGCGTATGTTTTGTAAATTGCTCGCCAAAGAAAGAATGATTTCACGATGCCTAGTGCCGTGGTACATGGGCCCATAATATGTTTTAAAATAATGCTTGTACACATGATAATAAAACTAACCATAATAGTTAATTAAAAAAATTAAACAAACCAATGTACCAAAGTATCAAACCAGGTGAGAGCCCTAGCGAAAAAAAAATTTTCAATGAAGGCAATTGCGTTCTATTTCCCGCACAACGAAAATGTGCGAACGGTAGCGCCGTAAGCGGCGAGTATCCCACACTCACACCTTCCAATGACTTCAGTGCTAAACTGCTTTTCAAGGACAGTTTTTCACGTGCTAGTCACATACTACGTGCATCCCGGTTAATAAAGTCACCAACCAAATAAAGTAATAATTGACTTACACGTAATAAATTTCGTATTTTATACTATTACAGTTTCGTATTACGTGTTTGAGATCTTATTTTACTTAACTTGTTATATCCCATTTTTCTTGATTTCTCTTCGTGGGTTCACATGCTTATGTGCACTGATGGACGAGCCGCCACTGGTAATATATATATATATTCAGTCCCAGAGGCGCATCTTGAAAATATTTTTGTGGGGGCATGCAAAATTAATATAGAGACCAGAGGAGGGTTAAGCATATTGGGGGCCCCTGGCGGTAAAAATTTCGAGGCCCTGAGACCCAAGCCCCAAAACAAAAAATATGTGTAAGGATCTGAGGACTTTTTCGGGAAGATTTCAGTAGTAAATTTTTAGTGAGTTCCTTAAACCGGCAATATGTAACTAATAATAAACTCAACGTTTCAAGAAAAATCAGATATTTATTCAAAATATTTAATAATAAGTTACCTGAGTGCTTAAAAAATGTTTTGTATATAAATTTGTGTCTTGATTTTTCTTTTCTTTGACAAAGTCATCAATTACTTTTTGCAATATCTATTTCGTCCAAAATTTTTTGTTCTAGGTATAATATGGCCATGCTGTTCAATCTGTCTTCTTCTTTTGTATTCCTTAAATAGTTTTTAACGCGTTTCGAAACTGAAAAACATCTTTCACCTGTTGCATTTGATATTGGTATTGTTAAAAATATTTTCGAAATAATCTCTACATTATGAAAAGTTCCACTCTCTCTTTATACACTTCGAACTATTATTCAATAGCATTTCTGGCTATTTATTTATCAACACTTCTGATTATTTATTTATCAGTTTCTTACGTTCTTATTATTTCTCATTTTTTAACAATATATATTAATATTCCTTGAAAATGTTCTTGAAAACTTCTTTATCATTTATAACGTAAACACAGGCCTACTGACTTCTTTATCAACTACGCTACTAGCAGGCACGTGCCAACAGGGGGCAAGGTTTTTTCGCCTCCCAGTCTCAGAGGAGGAGGGGTGAAAATAATATTTCGCCCCCACTCTTGAGGAATACTATTAAAATTTTGACTTCAAAGATATGATTAAGCACTTCAATGTAGCAAACCTGAAAGAATTTTAAATTCTAATTTTATTTTCTGTCCATAGATGTCGGCAGCATACCGTCAATAACACTGCTTTGACAGTGCCCCTGGTGTATCCATTGTTAAAAAAATTAGCGTCTCTTTACCTGTACATTTTCATTCAGTCTTTGTGAAACCATTGATTTTAAAGCTTGGTGCTCTGCGAAATCAGTAAAATTGAAATCGTTCAAGTGGTTGTTGTTTTGTAATTCAGTTTATTTTAACTATTTAATTAACTAATTAACATCTAATTAACAATTAATTTATCTAATTAGTATTTTAAAACTGTAAAAAACTGTTGGGAATTTGTGGCGATGGATGGCGCCACAAGTTTGCATCCGTAAAAGACCTCTGCCCCCCCCCTTCTCCAAAACGTAGGCACATCCTTGGCCACTAGTCTAGTGGAAGTAGCTAGAATTTTTTATTCCCCCTTATAAAAAAGTTTGATTCGTACCCTGTATATATCCATATAAGAGGGTCCCCACAAAAGTGATCCAAATCAAGACTCACACCAGCCAAGTTCGTGCCTGTGTTTAGTAAATGCAAACCGATTTCACTGCAAGAACAATTGCCGATGCGCAGAAAGCACCGATATTAACATAGAAATGGAAAGTACCGATATTGCCACCGGGACATATTGGTATTGTAAGATCGATTTGATACCGCGCATGCATACATCCCTCAATCTGCATCGGTGTTTGAAAGACACTGGCCTAACATCATTCAATTTATATCGGTTTGACTTCACACACGCACACATTGCTCAGGCCACGTCGATTTAGGAAGACATCCGTTTGATATCACGCACATCGTTCAAGCCACATCACAATACATCGCCGAATCAAAAATCGATATCACGATGTGCAGTTGACATCGATATTTTACGATATATCGATACATCGCCCAGTCCTACCTGTGAGCCTAAGGAAGAAACGAGATCTCTGACGGTTTTTCCTTTCCTCATATTTTTTTTCTCACTTTAGAGAAGGTGGGAAAAAAACATGATTTTGAGAGGAAAAAAAATAATGTAAAGAATAATTAGGGTCACCAGATCGAACTTTTAGTCTCCACGGCAACATGGCGCCCTGTATTTTTCAAACCTTGGAAAAGGTCTAGCTCTAGGCCGCCGTGATTTTGGTGCCCCTTCAGGAATCTTGATGGGGCTTGATATTATTTAAGTTCAAGAGTCATTTTAATGTTATTTACAAATGTCTTACTTTCATAGAGTCAAAGGCCTTCTCATAGTCAATAAATGCCACACACAATGGAAGTTCATATTCATGTGTTCTTTCAATTAATTCTCTTAATACTTGAATATGGTCCACTGTACTGAATCCACTTCGAAATCCAGCTTGTTCTCTTGGTTGAGCTGCATCTAATTTTTTCTGCAGGCGATGTGTTAGCACTTTTGTGAAGATTTTATAAATAGCAGGTAACAAGCTAATTGGTCGGTAATTTTTCAAATCCTCTTTATCACCTTTTTTATGCAAAAGAATTACTGTTGCAGAATCCCATTGGTTTGGTATGTTACCGCTGTTAAGACATTTGGTAAAGAATTTTGCAAGTATGTCTTCTACATATTCTCCAGCTTCTTTTAAGATATCTAATGTAATACCATCATCACCAGGGGCTCTTCCTTTCTTCATACTTTTTATTGCAAATGAAACTTCTTCTTTTAAGATTTTAGGAGCTGTTCCTTCGACTATCTCAGAGTCTTCGTTTAATCCACTGTTACTTTCGTATAGATTTTTGTAGAATTCTTCAACTCTTCTAAGTATTTCTTCCCTATTTCTTGTTACGGTGCCATCCTCTCCTTTTAATGCAATGATGTGTTTCTTCCCAACAGATAAACTTCCTTTAACAACCCTAAGGCTCTTGTTATTTTCAATGGCTTTCCTTACTAACTCACAGTTGAATTTTCTTATGTCTTCTTTCATGCTTTTGCGCAGAGTTTTACAAAGTTCTATGTACTCAATCCTGGAACTGGTATTTTGATTGTCCACCTTCATATCTCTTCGCCTTTTCATGAGCTGTTTCGTCTTCTCAGATAATTTGCTATTGTGCTTTTTACAGGTTACACCACCAATTTCCCCAGCAGTTTCAACTATTGTCTTAACAATGTTTTCATTTGCTTCTGAGATATCAATTTCTTCAATAAGTCCTTCCAGTGCAGAAAAGCGATTTTTTAATTCCAACTTGAATGCCTCGGTATTTTCTTTTAATTTCTTTAAATCCACCCTCTTACTTACTTGTTTCCTAATGAGCTTCTGTCGTTCTAATTTAGTATTTAAGTGCACTTTACATCTCACCATTCGATGATCACTTCCAGTATTAAATCTGTTCAGTACACTGCAATCTTCAATAATTGATTTCTTGTTTGCCAGGATATAGTCAATTTCACTAGTTCCCCCATTTGGGTGTTTCCATGTCCATTTTCTTTGCGGTTTCTTCTTAAAAAATGAATTCATGATGCTAAGATTTTCAGCTTCTGCAAATTCGATGAGTTGATCGCCACGTTCATTCCTTTCCCCATATCCGTATTTACCAACCGATGTCTCTCCTTGTTCCTGTTGTCCAATTCTTGCATTGAAATCCCCCATGATGAGCTTGATATGTTGTTTCCCTTTGGTGTGTAACTCTTTGATTTCTTCATAAAATTCTTCAACCTCTTCGTCGGTATGGCTTGATGTTGGTGCATATACCTGTACTATTTGAAGTTGGTATCGCTGGGTTAGTTGAACAACGAGCCTCGCTGCTCGATCTGATGTACTTTCAACTTCCAGAAGACAGTCTTTAATTCTTTTGTTGATTAAGAAGCCAACACCACTTGTTCTTCCAGTTTCCGTTCCTCTATAATAAAACAAATGTCCACTTTTAAGTTCCACCAACTCTTCACCTTTTCTTCTAACTTCACTGAGTCCTACAATGTCCCATTTGATCTTGTCAAGTTCTTCTTCCAATTCCTGAAGTTTTGCTTCAGAAGCAAGGGATCGTCCATTAAACGTAGCCAAGGTCAATAACAAACGGCAGCCTGGGCCATTCCAGTGATTCTTAGCACCCCCTGCTTTCATGCCACACTGACCGCTGCCTTGATCAGGAGCACTCCAGCACCTGGAGACTAGGGGCCATGGTTTCTGGTGTGTCAACATAATGGAGGAATTAGCCATAATTTCACCACGCTGGCTAGACGGGTTGGTGAATTAGCCCTCCCCTTCCGCCTTTCTATCCGTGTAGCAAATATTAATTTGCCACATAAATAGAAAGCTCAGCCTGCACCACTTGAAGGCGGGGTAGGACACTAGGTTACTGGCCTGGCCGGTTCCACACATCGTCACATACGTTCAGCGTGTGGGTCTCCTTCCAGTTAGATACCAGCAACCCTTTTGCAGGCCATATATATATATATATTATCATCATGATATATATATATAATATCGTAGAGGCCCCTATTCTAGTGGGGGGCATTCTCTCGTTTTAGCCTATGCCCAAAAGACTCTTAATCTGGCGCTGCCCTAGACCCCCTCCCCAGTTACACCACTGGTCATACATTCAAAGGGCTACGCCCTGTCTCCAGCTGCAAAGTACCGACTTACAGGATCTTCGTTGTATAACGGCAGAATAGATCGAAATTACGGCACAATAACTAATATTTGGTTCTGTACTCTATTCTATTTATACAAAGAGGCGGCAAGAAATATAAATAAATTAGACAAAAAATCTTCTCGTCCCTCTCTCCAAAATAGTAATTCTTTCCCGCGAATCGGTGACAATCCCCGAATCTTGTACTAGAGTAACTTTTTCTTCCCTTGTAACCTAAAAATTCAACCAACTATCCAGTAAGGACGGATTCAAGTGGAGAGAGACCGCCCCCTCCAGAGTCGAGATTATATCATGAAAAATAAAATGAAAAGTGCCGGACACTTGGCTAAAACTAGAATCGGAAGCAAATTCCCCTCCACTTCCCACCGAAAGTTTCTGTATCCGCCATTGCCATCTAACTAACCGGTTTTCGAGACGCGGTTCCAGACAAATGGTAGTAGCTAATTATGATATCGGTTCCTTGCACAAGAAATTTAAATTGTTACTCGGCGACATCGAATAATTTGGAGTGAGCCTTTAGCATCCTTTTGTAGAAATTTTGACCTTATTATTCAAAAATATTTTTATTTTTTAGGCTCGGCGGAGAGGAAGCCAGATGGAGAAAGCCTTATTATGTTACATCCACCGAAAAAACCTCAGGTAACGAAAGAAAAATCTTATAAACTACATTATTTAGGTCCCCCCACATTGCTCAGGTGCCCAGCCAAATGATGATGCGTTTTCCTAGTTAAAGGAAGGCGTGATTTAAAGACATTCATTAAAAAAAAAAATCACTGTCCATGGACAGCAATGGCAAGGGGTAAAAATTTCATAAATTTTTGGCCATGAGCACTATCACTACGCCTATTTATCAATTAATTAAATCAATTAATTAAATTTAATAAAATTGTATTATATCTTTTTTTTATCTGACAGTGGCTGGAAGAGGAGATACCCCTGTCCATGGCAGGTTCAATGGATAAGCTAACTATATCTTCAGCTATGCAGAATCCAAGATCGAATATACAGGTGATGACGTTTTAATAACGGAGCCCAATAATCGCAATAATTTGCTTTTTTTACAAGTACCGGAGCACGGCTCCGGTACTTCTTAATTTTTGGCGAGTATTTAAATATTAGCCAGAGCCCCTAAATAGACGCTGTCATGAAAAAGTAATGAATTTGTGATTAAAGTCATAAACTTTGTTGTCCAGAAAAATGGATATAAACAATTAATATGATTTATCGATTCTTTTGCAGCCATTCGATTTTTAATCGATTTATCATAATATTAGGGCTCCTGCACTTTTTTTTTGTTAGAAATCGAGCTCTGTGTATAAGCTATATATCTGTGATCACAGGGAATAAGTTGTTAAGTCGTAAAATGAAAAAAATCAGTTTGTGCACTGTGATTATCTCCCAAGACTTCTGATTTGATCTCTCAAGACCATCACTTCCTAAGCCTTCTGCTTTGATTTCTCAAAGCCATCACTTCTCACGCCTTTTGCTTTGAGTCACACTGATGTCAACTAATTTTTTTTTTTAAATTGTTGAAAGTTTAAAGGTAAAAAGTGCTGCCAATTTTATATTTAACAACTTATTCCCTGTGACCAGAGATATTATTCGGCTTTGAGTTTTGTTGGTAATTTTTAAGATATTACTATCTTCAGAATTTTTGATCGATTATTTTGTTCATTCATATCGATAATTTTGATCATTTTATTGTAGGATGTTCCAGAAGAGAACGAGGACGTGGAAGACGGTAATTCTCCAGAGAACGACAAGTCTTAGCATGAAAATGAAATATGGCTAAATTGAACGAAAAGTGCTGGTTTTTCGAAACATTTTCCTTTGTATAGATGCTTTATAGTATCATTATGCGATGGCTTCTGGGAAATCTGACACAAAACAACTTTTGGGGACAAGAGCTATCGGACAGAATGTTTAGCTGCAGAGTATAACGGATTGACCTGATCTCGTTCCATTATCTCTGTGTCATAAATATCTATGAGCGAGAACTCTCTTTTATTGATGCTACTACAAAACTAGTGTTGTCCAGTGTTTACGGGAAGTTGTTTACTTTAGTATTTTAAGTTTGATAAACCACGAATATGAACTATGTCACACATACATCAATCCCATTATAATATGCACAAGATAAAGAGGAAGCGAATGCATAGGATTCACTAAAAAATTCTGTGCATTTTTAAATTAGAATTGCATTGCTTATTTTTTTTTTTTTTTTCGTATTTTATTTTGCAGGTTAACAGAACAATTTATGCCATTTCTATCTCTATGATTACATCTACTACTCGCTCATTGTGTCGTAGAAATTATTACATTCGAAAGCTTCTTTCATTCTTTTTCAGCTGCATTTGACATTTGTAATGCCTCCTAGTAAATTATATATATATATATATATATATATATATATATTAATTGAAGATTTAAATATAGTAAATTTAGAATTGGAGAAAAGAATAATAAAAGAAAAACATGAAGAAATAAATGTGTAATTCTCTAAGTACAGCATAAGTGGGCTATATACTGAATATATATATATATATATACATACATAGAGTTCGGCCGACGATGATAGTAGAAGGGGGGGAGGAACAGTTCACTGATTCTATGCCAATCACTGGCGTACGCAGGGGGTGTTGATGGGGGTTGTAACCCCCGATTGTAATGAAATTTTGTATATTTAACATAGGAATGTATGAGTTATAGCTCTGTAACCCACCATCGAACCTATAACCCCCACTTACGAACTTTCTGAATACGCCTATGATGCCAATGTTTATCAAAGTGTTCACCTAGCACCTCACACTGTAAGCAATTTATAAAATATCGCAGAAATTTTCAAGGAAATCTGTGAATTCTGTAATTCCCTTTCCCCCCGGTAATCCCTTAGATAAAGTAACTAATACCCCGTAACTATAGAAAAGTACTACCTTTTTACAATGATTTACATAGGCGTAGAGTTATATAGGCCCGTAGGGCTGAAATCCCCCCCCCCCTCAATAATTCGAAATATATTGCCATTTTCCACATACCGTATTGTATAAAAGTACGTAATATATGTTTCATCCCCCCCCCCAATAATTTTGAGAATTCTACGTTGATGCTGATTTACACTGGCGTACGCAGGGAGATGTTAATGGGGCTTGTAACCCTCTCATTGCAATGAAATTTTGTATATTTAACATAGGAATATGTGAGTTGTAACTCTGTAACCCCATATTGAGCCCATAACCCCTCTCTTAGGAACTTTCTGCGTACGCCTATGCTGATTTATTACATATTTTTACGTTTATGTTCAAGCAGTAATAAATAGTCCTTAAAGTCCTTAAACAGAAATATATAAATAGCCGTAATAGTCCTTAATTTTTTTTTTAAATAATATTTAGAGCGGATTTCCGTGGCTAGGTAAGTGGTAAGAAAAGGGGTCCGTAAGATAGAAAGTTTGTGGACCCCTGCTCTACGCCATTTTGGTAACTATGGACAGTGCGAATCAATTCGTTTAACATCGGAGACTGTTATTGAAATTCATTAACGTTTTCGTGAGTCACCTGATCTTTAGGTTCGTGACCTTTCGCTTGCAGTTGTCTCAATGGAAAATGCTTGTCAACATGCCACACACAAATATCGAAGTCCATATTCAACAGAAAATCGCGGCAACACCTCAAGACGTGGGTCTCATGTATTGAGCATGATTTAATGTATAGATATTATATTTTAATGACCTAACGCATTTTTTTCATTGGATGTCACTATACGATGGTTTGTTTACATAATTTAATCGATCTTTCTGATCTAACGTGTTGAAAGCACTTGTTGAATTTACACACAACGGATAAAAACATGAATCGCTAATCGAAAACCGAGGCAATTGTATACATAGGTGTAGCCAGGGGGTGGTTTTGGGGGTTGTAACCCCCCATTGCAATGAAATTTTGTATATTTAACATAGGAATATATGAGTTGTAGCTCTGAAGCCCCCTCTTCGTTAAGCCTATAAACCCCCCTTACGAACTTCCTGGCTACGCCATATATATGATTGTATATCGATATGCGATCTGTCTATTTTCTAAGCAGGGTTGTGCTTACAGTATTAGCCGCCTTGGGCGAAACTGATTTTAGCGGCCTTCAAAATGTTTTAACGTAACACAACGTTAAAAAAACTGACCAGGTTTTAGCATTACAAGTAAAGTTCTTCATTAATCTAACCGATAAAGGTAACGATAAAGAGAATATAATAAAATTAAATTGAAAACAGGAGATAAAAAATAATTAAGCAAAATGCGAATTATTTTAATTTATTATTACTGTAATTATAACCATAACGAATTAATGAAAAGCTAACTCAGCGAATACAGCTACTTGTATTATATTATTACAACTTACAGAATAATTTTTCTAGCTTTTTGTGAAGAGAAATTATCTACCAAATGTCAAAATTATCAGAAACCGGGAGTTTGCAAAGTGGCCATTTGGCCCTCACAATAAACGTAATAATAATACATAAGCTACTACTGCTAACGCATTTGACCAATGACGCGTGTATTTATTTTAACCACCATTAACAGCTGCACGAGCATTATGGGAAGTATAACGTCACTCGCAAACGCTCAATTGACCAAACCCACTCTGTCGAAAGTAGCTTATATAGGACGACTAAAAACTGATTTCTTGGTATTTGCACTACACATTTTGGCTGCCCTAAATTTTAGCGGCCCTGGACAACTACCCAGCTTGCCCTACCGCCCCCCAAGGCAAGGCTCTTAATCTAGGGTCGATTCGGATATTAGAATTAAACACGGGGCTAACGAAGCGCGGGGGGGAGTGGGAAAGAAGGGAAAATATCCAGCGGCCCGGAGGGAAATTTATTTTATTATTGTTATATAGAAAAATTATTTAAAAA
>QLNU02014816.1:18630-35470 GCA_006491805.2 Dysdera silvatica
ATGTGTGATAACAGGAATCATATCCTTTAGAACGTGAACAGAAGATATATACACATTAATAAGCCTGTGAAATGAGTAAATTCCGCCTTTCTTTTCCCCCTTTCCTTGCAATTATATGCTACACTGTACCGCACCATGATCGTTTTAACACACTAGAAGAATAGCGAGGAGCTTGCTAGGAAGGATAAGACGTCTTTTCTATTTTCTTCACGTCGCCAATGAATTACGTTTAACGTCACGTGATGTGGAGCCGCTCGAAGAGCAGCCGTTAAACTGGGGACACTGCTGTGTCCATCTTTTATATGGTCCAAAGTTCAGATATGCGCACTATGCTACAAGTTCTCAAACCGCCTAGGAAATCAATATTTCCGTTACTTGATTCGTTAGGTTAAACTTAAGAGGTTCCTTTACAATATGACGTTTACCTTAAATGACCAGGTATGTATTTTATTAGAAACCCCATTTTCCATGTGGAATAACGATGATAAAAAATATTTTTTAAGTAAAGAAAAGCCCATGCCTGTGTTAAATGTAAGTAAAGTTGCAAAAAAAGGACAAAGTATATAATTGGTATTTTAAGATTTCGTGATATTCGGAGTTTGAATGGCTGTGTGGGAGTTATTATTTAAATAAACTTTTTTGTATGCCATGTTTAAACACTGGTGTTAAATCAAATGTGTGAAATAAGAGTGGTTTCGAATGATTTTGGTAACGTTACCCGTGCTCTTCACAAACATAAAGGTTCTTTTGATCGTGTGGATTGTACATTATGTTTTCAAAGTTCCAAAGAAATGCAGCTTAATAGACGTTTCATGCAATTGCTTATATGTGCCGTTCTTTACTTGGGGAAGCAAGAATTAGCATTTCATGGTCATCACAAAGATGTAACCTCCACTAATCATGGTAATTTTAAAGAATTGTTAGAAACCTTTATTTCGATAAGCCCTGTGGACATTCATGAGCACTATAGAAAAATCACATCCATGTGTGCTGGCAATTCTAAGAATGGAATTGGAATATTATGCATGACTAACCTAACCATACGTCCCGTTTTTAGGTAGCCGATCCCGTTGTCCCCAAGCATAGCTTCGGGGCCCCAAAATATTCCGTTTTCAGGAAACCCTAGTAGCACGGCGATGTGGGACATGCTTAATACGTCTCACACATATGTAAGTCGGTCAGAAGCCTAATAGCACGCGCATCTTTCTTGACGACTGATTATTCTTTTTTCACTAACGTGTGTTATTGTAGTTAATTTAATATTTTTTACGTGACCCCCTTCCATTTTAAGAATGCCCAAATGCAAGTGCACTTTTAATGTTAATTTACAAAGTATCGGTTAATAATGCAAAGAATTAACCCCATCAGACATCAGATCTGAAAAGTGTCGTATGGAATTTAGCATAGTCCATGAAAGTGCCAGTGGTGTTAATATTTAAGATCAGAAAAACATAAAATTTCCGATCTTGCTACCGCTTCGAATTCTTCGATGTTTAATTTTCTTAAGAAAACGGATTCATAAACCTTGTAAGATCTGGAAGTTGCTGCGACAGAAGACGCCTGGACTTATCATAAGGTGCAAGAGAACCACGGTTTTCGCTCAAATGATTGTGGTTCTAAGTTAATTCAAGCATGTTTTGAACAGAAATTTAGATGTGCTCGTATGAAAACAGAAGCTAATATTGTAAATGTGTTAGAGCCAATAGTAATAGCTGAATTAAAAGATTGCCTCAGAATGCAACTGTATTACTATATTAACTCATGATTCAAACCATGGGTCCATGAAAATATTCCCTGTTTCAGTCCGCTCCTTTTACCATACGAAGGAATACAAGTCAAATTTTTAGAATTTCAAGATCAACCGGGCGGAACATCAGATGTTATTGTCAATTATCTAATGATTGTATTGATAGAAAATGAAAGGAAGAAATGAAAGGATAGAAATATCTAGTATCTAGGGAGATAGTATTAAAATATTTACTCTCCCTAGATACTAACAATACTTCCTGCAAACATCTCATCATGGACTTGATTCGTTCAAAAGTTGGTTCAATGAAATCTGACAAGCCAATCCACAAAATTAAAGAATTTTGCCTATTGCATTTTAAACACAAAGTCTTCGAAGAATGCGAGCACCTTTTCCCTCTCAAAGATCAACTAAATATCAGTTTAGCCTTTAAATATGACATACCTGTGGGGAGAAGAATCTTCAATTATAAAGAATTCGGTGCCAATATTGACGACAACTCTTCCGAAACAATATGCAAATGCCTACAACCAGAATACAGCAAATTTGTGGATAAATACCACAAACACATATGTACCGGTGATCTTAATATCATCGGCAACCCCAACCTACGTCTAATAATGCTTAATGGTACTAATTTTAGACCAATGCCAAACATCAACAAAGAGCGCTTCATTCAAAGCATCAACAGAGACATGTTAAAATTCTGCATAAAATAAGCTCTAAATATTCTTTACCTACAGAATGTTTTTCTGAATGGATTAGTAACATAGTCACACGAGCTCGAAAAAGAATTTTGGGTCTTCGATCAAACAATTACTCAAATATCAACTCTCGCACCATTCACAAAGACATCATAGAGCTCAAAAATCTTTTATCATCACCAGTGTTGATAAAGCTAAAGGAAACTATGCTATCGTATGCAAAAAATTCTACCATGAACTAATTCTAAACGAACTTAACAACTCCTCTACTTATAAGTTATGTAAAGACAACTCATCCACCATAATGAAGCGCAACATTGCATTTAATAAACTACTAAAAGCACCGCATCATAATACAGTTTTTCCATATGTGTTTGCCACCGTCAAATTCCACAAAATCCCACTAAATTCCGTTTCGTTACTTCATGCGTTAACTGCTATAACCATAACGCCAATAGCACCTTCTTTCAACTACTAAGAAAGATATTACAAGAAATCCATAAGAATAAAGAAAACACCATTTTTATCAAGAACAATACACCTGTCATCAACTATATTAACAACAACAACAATATTTCTGCAATCAACACATACGATTTTGAAAACCTTTTCACCAGTATTCCCTTGGAAAAGTTAAAATACGTCCTCAACGAATATTATAATAATTTCTCGCACCACCTGAACATTGATGAAAATCATTGGAACAACATTGTAAACTTCTGCATTTTCAATAACTACATTTCTGATGGCAAGCACATCTACAAACAAATATGCGGTATTCCACAAGGAAGTAACTTCTCTTCTATTTTAGCGGATTTATTCCTACACCATTATGAAAAAAATAATAGTGTTGTTTTGTGTAACGCATTCAGATACATAGATGACATCATAACTTTCGATAACCACAGTTTCAGTGCTAAACACCTTGATACATATCCCGAAGAGCTTATACCGAAAAAGACGTCAGAGGACAGCACCAAAGCAAACTTCAAACTTCCTCGATTTGAATATTACCATTATTAAAGACCACGTCAATTGCACCATATTTGATAAACGTAGCTGTTTTAATTTCAAGGTGAACTTCCTCACTAAATGGAACAGCAATATCTCTATAGGTGTTCAACGAAATATTTTGATTACACATTGTGTTCGCATTTCCAAAATATGTAACAATATTAACGATACTACCAACAGTCTCATATGTTTCTTTACTTCATTAAAAAACAACAATTTTCCCATAAATTTCTGCTTACGCTACCTTAAAGTTATCCTCGCTAACCTTAAACGTAGAAAAAATTTTAATATAAAGTTGCGCCATATATTTGGCTAATAATTTTTTTCCCTTACATTTTCATAACCTCTTCCCCTTTTATCTTCATTTTTCCTTTTAGCTACTTTCCTCACCCCTTTTAACTTCTGCTACAGCTAATTCTTTAGCCTCCCTGTTGTTTGGCGCCGAACTGTCACCATTACTAAATGATTCTGCCAATAACACCCTCTGCCCCCCTCTCTCTCCCTTTCTTTCAAATGTCAAAACACAAGGTCATGAACTCGAAGCGACAGGCCCAACGTACCCTTGTAAGTACATGTATATTTCATTATATATTTATGTATTTGAATATTTTTGGTAACCTTAATGATCTGTAGAGTGATGTCGGGAGCAGAATGCCTTTGAGCCGTTTGACAGTGGTTTTGGGGGTTTCGTTGAACGGTTTTTTGGCGTTTCAGAAACACTGTCTTGAAGATCTTATATACTGTGTCTGGCATACATGTATAACTGTTCCCTTGAAAAAGATTGTACATGCATGCCTAGGTTCAATATATTGTCATATAATTTCAATTTTTCACTTTCGTCACTAGCCCGTTATTATTAATCGTAAAATTGTCTATTCATTTATACTTTCACTACACAGGAATGTATATTTTGTAATTGTGGTATGATGTACATACATTTACACCTATATATACATTTACACCTATATATACATTTATACCTATATATACATTTACACCTATATATACATTTACACCTATATATACATTTACACCTATATATACATTTACACCTATATATACATTTATACCTATATATACATTTACACCTATATTGTATATACACATTTTAGTGCATAGGCCTTTATTATTTTATATAGTACGCAGATGTGGCTGTGTGAATATTGGTATTGCTCATATATTTGCACCTACGTATAAATAATTTTCGTTTACTTGCTTGATTTTCTACATTTTCATTTATATTTACATTATCTACTATTTCCTATTTATATAATTTTCATTTACTTGCTTGATTTTCTATATTTTGATTTATATTTATGTTTACATTATCTACTGTTTCCTATTTATATATTTTTATCATATTGATTGCTGCTGCTTCATGCGCGCTCTTCATTGATAAACTTGTTTGTATTTTTATTTTATTGTTTACTATTGTTTTTTATTTGCTTTCATTTCTCACCAATCTATTTGCTTGATTTTCTACATTTTCATTTATATTTACATTATCTACTATTTTCCCATTTATATATATATATATATTATATTATTTATCTATTTTTGTAAAATGGTTCAAGCTAGGAGGGATAGGGATTGGTCGAAGCTTGAACTGCTAAACTACCTGGGGAGGCGCATGCTGTCCCCGGCCTGGGGCTCGGAACGAAATTTATTTGTTCCCTTTTTAAAAAATTTTTACTTGTAAAAAAAATGCAAGCTTAACAATTCGTTAACTTTTAGCTCTTGAAAAATGGTTGGAGGTCTCAATCTGCTAAACTGTCCAAGGGCGGTAAAACCTGCCCCCGACCCTGACAATACAAATGGCCAGTGCAAAAATGGTCTCGTAAAAATAATATATTCCCGCGTATTACGCAGCATGCTGGATAAAAGTGAGATTTTATTTATTGCCGGAAAATCCGTATTATACAATGTGCCACAAAATTCTCTCTAGCTGCTTTAATTAAAATATTTTACGTATACATTAACGTGTGCTTATACAGAAATAATAATAAACAGTACCCCTTCATTTTATCCGGTATAATGAAAATAACTAATTAGTTAAATTCTAAAATATGAGGCAGTCAAACCTCGTTAAGACGAACACGCTTAAGACGAATTACTTTTAATACGAACCGTTTTCTGAAGTTCCGTCAGATTGTATAGCATACTATCCTTTCCGGATAACACACATTACTCTTAATACGAACAAATTTTCTATTCCCCTTGGTGTTCGTTTTAACGAGATTCGACTGTATTCTTCGAATTATCCGGCATGCCGCTTAATGCGCGGGCATATGGTATGCATATTAAAAATACACAAATGAAATACGTAAGCAGGACACAAAATGCAATTAACGAAATGTAAGCAATATGAGTAATTACTTTCATCAAATCATAAAACACTACTATAGAGATTTAACGTTGATTTCAGATTATAGACTTTTTTTTATCGTAGTAGTAAAACTCGAAGCTGGAAAGTCTTTACAGGGGGGGAAGCGAGGGGTAGATGCTACAAAGTGGAGTTTAGAAGTTTTAAATATTTTGATGCATTTTATTGGCATTTTTAACAAATATAAAAATACTCAAAATACCTGTAATATAGTCGTAAAATATTTTAGTAAAGTTGATAAAATCTAATACGTTTCTAGAAAGCTTTAAAGGTATGTAATAGGGTAAAGCCATGGTATTTAAAATGTTACGAAAGAACGACATTTATGGATAATGTTTTCTACAATTTCAAAATATTAAACTGAAATGTTTTTCGTAAGCCATTTTAAGAAAAGGGCCTAATACTACTTTTAACTGAAATGGTATGCACATTTTCCTGCAGTATAAAAAAAATATACATTGAAAAATGTGTGTCGTTACAGAAAAACAGAAAAAAACATAAAACAATGTTTTTCCGTAATGGGGTTTTCAAAATTTTTTAAAATTCGGAACTGTTAATTAAATAATACAATTCATTATTTTGAAAAGACTTGAAAGATTAAAATGATATAATTTATTAGTTTTAATATGATATATAAAACATTATATTTTTTTTTAAATTTTAAAATTTGTCTTTCATGTCCCAAAACACCATGGCCTTCACTTTTCTTTCTCACTCTTCACTTCTTCTTCTCTCACTCTTCACCTTTCTGCCTTCACTTAACAAAGAGAGAGCAATTGACTGCCGAAACGGAGTGTTTTTAAACCTTACGCCAGTGTCGAAATAACTGTTTGTTATGGAATCTCCTGGTGAAACTCTGTATTGTTTCCTTATACCATAGCTTTACCCAATAATGCATATGGAATGTATAAGTTATGTTCAGAATGGTTTATGTGAATAAGTAATTTTTAGCAAATGAAATCAAACCAATGCATGAACATTATTTAATAGAATTCACAACATAAATAGTGCATTGGAAATTCGTGTATAGGGGAATTCTAAAATTTATAACTTCCTTTCTCCTTACTGAAAACTAGACAGAAACTTAAACTTTTCTTAAAAATATGAGGTAGACAAGATCTGTGACGAAAATGTGTTTCGAATACAATTTTGACATCGACGAATAAATTCCATTGTTGGGTACCAAAAGCTTAAAAATTACACTAAAACTCTATAATATTTAATTTTGAAAAAAAAAAGCAAAAATATTTTCCGGTGGGGGATGAGCCCCAACACAATCTGGCTAGGGCGCTGGTAGTAGTAAATAGTAACTTCTCTCTCTAATTACTAAGTTAATTGTAATCAGTTTAATTAAAGTAATTTATCTAGCTTCTGTTCACTGTAATTACCAGATGCTGCTTGTTATTATGCAGACATGGACAAAGAAAAACTTGCCTGCAAAGCTAATGACGTCAGTGTCTTTATTACCTTCATTTTTTTTTAATTTTGAAAACATATCTGCACTACGGTAGTAAGGAAAACATGCTCAGCTTATTATAAACATACAGGTTCATATAAATACTTCGGAAAATACATATCATGCATATTATAATCATAATAATTTCCAATAACAATTTATATTTTTAGATGACTATATAACTCACTGGTGTACGCAAGGAGGGTTTATGGGGCTATAACCTCTATTATGAAGAAATTTTGTATATACACATATGAATACATGGAGCTGTAGCCCCACATTTTGAATTTTCTCCATAGGCGTATGACACAACGGTGCATGTATTTGCCATAAAAAAAAGGGCGAGTCTCTTATAAAATATCATATGAAATTCGGCAATTTGATTACGATCCTGCATTCTAATGCTTCTTTTTTGAATGCCAACTTTTCATTTTTTTAACTACTTGTAATAATTTCGTTACTTATTTTTATGTGCTCGCACGTTTTTTGCGTTTCCTACAATTTTGCCACGTCCTGTAACGAGCTATACAGAAGTTTATCCCATTAAACACTAATTTGTTTGGCCGTTGAAAGTATACTAGTTAAATAATACACGTTACGAACCCCGAATAAGCAACGTTACAACCTTGAATTATAACATTATGGAACCTCAATCAAAACAGAATTATGCATTTTAGTCATTTATCAAATAAACAAACATAACGTATTGCAATAGTACAGTTTGCAACACGAATTATTTAACAGGTAAGATCGACAGCATCGTTTTAAGTTAAAATCCGGTAGATTTTCACTTTATTTTAAATTAATTAATTATCATTTAAATTAATTATTTAAATTATCATTTAAATTAATTATCACAATAGGAGAGAGGAAACACTGTACTATTGTTATATGCTATGTTTGTTTAATAAATAAATTAAAATCCATAATTTAATTATAATTAATTATTAGTATTTATTTAATTAAATTATAATTAATCAATAATTATATTTTATTAATCAATAATTATATTTTATTAATTAATAATTATATTTTAATTTATTTATTTGTTATATTAATCAATTAATAATTATATTTTATTAATTTAATTATTATTATTATTATTGTTGTTGTTGTTGTTATTATTAATAATTATTGGTTTTGATTGAGGTGCGTAGTGTTTTAATTCAAGGTTGTAAAGTTGCTTGTTTGGGGCTTATAAGGCATACTATTTTACCATTATACGGCCAAACTAATTAATTAGTTAGTGTTTAATGTAGTATGTCTCCGTATAGCTCATTACAGTCCACTTCTAACACGATATGTAACCGTTAAAAATTAATTTATAATGTCATCGTACAATACTTCGCTGATGAATGTGCATACTAATGGCATATGTATTATAAGCGTGTTTTTTAAAGAAAAAATAAAGATAAACGTATGTATAAGTCTTCATAATTTCTTATAATCTTCAAGTCTTCATTCCTTTCCAATAAAAATTGTGGAAACTTTTTTCTTAAAAATTGCAGATGTTCTGGGAAAAGTATAGAAGAAAGGATTATGGGGCAGATTCAAAGGTTCAAAAGGCAAAAGGAAACGCCTTTTTGAAACGTACCTTTCAAACGTTTTTGCAAGCCGAAAGTTTTTTTTTTTTTTTAATAAATTGAAGATAAAGGGTTAGTGGATTATATCTTCATATTATTACATTAAGACATATGATTTCAAGTAAAATGAAGACACGGGCTTTTTTATTCATGCAAAATAAAGACACAGATTTTTTTTTTCATTTAAAATGAAGGCCTAGGAATTTTTTGAAGTAGAATGAAGACACGGGATATTTTCATGTAAAATGAAAACACAGAATTTTTTTCTATGTAAAATGAAGACGCGTTATTTCAGGTAAAGCGAAGACAGATTTCAAGAAGGCCATGAACATGGAATTGTTATTTCAAATTCTAAGACAAATTGTTTACGATTCCAAGGTATTAATAAGGATAGTTTAAGACGGGACTGTCAGTTTAATGTGACCTCAGGACTACGCTTTATCTGAGAACGTACACGCTTATTTCAATTCAAAAATGAGCATTATTGAACATTTATCAAATTTACCGGTTAGTTTATAAAATCCTCAACTCGTAATGGGGAATGTAATACAAGTCCATAACTTTACCAAAATTCGTTCAGTTTGCGCAGCTGCATAGCTTCTGTCATGACATATGCCATTGCTAAGCAACGCATATACATTTATTATGTAGACATGCATACATACGCGCATACATTTATTATGTAGACATACATACGCGCATACATTTATTATGTAGAAATTTTATGAAATGAAGATTATATGTTATTATGTAAGATGATGTAATGAAGCCACCCATATATTTAAATAATTAAAAAGTATAATTTTCATAAATTTTTGCGACACAACAAGATAATAGGGGGGGGGGGTTATAGAACTGCAATTTTATATCGCCCCCTCCCCCACCCCGCTTCGGAACTGAGACAAGTCAAAATTTGTCGATTTGCATTTTTAGTAATTTTAAATTACGTAATGCTGAATGAACTCTCGTGAACTCTTGAGAAACTTTTATTTAATTTTTTAAATTGAAATATTATTGTAAGTGTTAGTGTTATTTGAAAATATTCATTTTTTGGAATTAAGACATCGTTACTCCACAAAATAATCCGAATTTATTACATTCTCCATTACGAGTTAGGGATTTTATAAACTAACCGGTAAATTTGATAAGTATTCAATAATTTATCACATTTACCAAGTTTAGTGATGATTATGAATAATCACCAGTAATTATACATAATCACCAGATTAATCACATTCACCGTAACATATATATATACTATGAATTAACCGTAACCTCCAAGCTATATTTTAAAATGTCGAAAATAACACAAATAGACAGAACGCAGTTAGCAAAAGAAGGTGATTTTAAACACTGAAGCACCCAAGTGAAGGAAATATCAAAAATGAACGACAGTTATAATAATAATAATAATAATATTTATTTTGAAGGCAACCAAAAAAATTGTATAAAATGGTATAAAAATTACACGAGACTGAAAGGTGCCTGACGGACGACTGGAAAAAATGCAGATAAAAAGTCAGCTTGGTGAGTTCTGGCTCAAACTCATCGCAGATATTATTAATATAATATTTTTAGTAAAAACCAATTAGTTGATGATATACGATTTGCCAATAACACACATGAAAAGATAACAATTCGAGACAATTGAAAAAAAAGAAGATAGATTAAGTGAGGAAAATTACGATGAAAGAAAAGATATCTTTTCCAAAAAAATTGCCAAGTGTTATATTTACTAAAAATTAAAAAAATAGGTAATTATATTTAATGTTAGAAAATAATATCTTCGAGGTCTAGGGGTTTGCTAAGCCCCCTTGTTACGCCTATGGATACATAGCAGACAATGCTTCTATGTTTTTTCCTCAACCGAAAGGACATTTCCTCCCCATTCAGTAAATAATGGGTATCATCTTTGTTCCGCTCCTAACGCCCACATACTCGAGAGCACCCAGGGCGTAGGAAGAATGGAAGCTATTTTTAGCCCCGACCACTTCATCTCGCAGAGAAAACTCCTTTCCAATATCGCCAATTTCCGACTTCAATTTCCAAAATGCCACGCGCAAGCCTTCAAAAAATAACTCACGCATTGGCATTTGGTCCAGTAATGAAAAAATTCTCTCTTGCCTAGGCCGCCCACGCGTCTAATCCAAGGCTCAATTTCTACCAAAAAATGTGCAGGAGCCCTAATATTATGTTAAATCGATTAAAAAATCGAATGGCTGCAAAAGAATCGATAAATCATATCAATTGTTTATGTCCATTTCTTTGGACAACAAAATTCATGACTTTAATTACAAATTCATTATTTTTTCTTGACAGCGTCGTCGGGGTTCCGACTAATATTCAAATAATCGGTAATTAAAATGAAGAAGTAGCTGAGCCGGGTTCCGGCGGGGTCCCGCCCAATTTAAGCCGTAGTCTAATCGCTTTGTTAAGATACATCTTGCATTTTTATTGATCAAAACCTCTCTAAAGCGACCGCTCCAAGTACCATCAACGAGTGATCGCTCAAAGAGGTGCTCCCCTAATGGAGGTCTATGGTAAAGAGAGATAAATATGAAATTAAACGTGAAAACAATCGAAATTACATACATACACAAATGGTAACATTTTTGCCACATTAGGATGCAAAATATAAAATTAAAAAATACGATTTAATAATTTAAGATTTGAATTGTAGGCTATCAAATTTACAACTTTATGAAAAAGATGTAAATAAAAGTTTGCTCTGATTTTATAATTTTAGAGTTCAGAAATTAAATATTTTACCTTCCTCAGCAGATGTTGCAGCTTTCATTAATCGATTCGTTTTCCTAAGAGTTTTCTGAAACCAGAGGGTAGGGAGTTTTTGTCGCGAGATTTCTGATGATGGTTCTTTATCCGATTCGGACTGTGATCATGAAAGACCAGGAAAGGTGAGGTCTAAAACTTAAATTCGATTTCAAATTAAAATTAATCTTTTATTCTGATAAACAGGGCCGTTTCTAGATGAGTTGCGAAAGGTGCCTGTAAACCGTTTATTATATTACCTTTGATCTTTCAATCAAAGACAACATCGTGGGCCTTTGCGCCTCTTATGAAATAAAGTGAAAATGTTCTCTTTTACACAATAACTTTTTAAAACTTTGTTTATATACAGTCATAAGTATAAACACTAGGTATATATTAAATTCTTAATAAAATAATATTAAATTAATAGGAACAGCAATATTATTTATGCACCTGGGCGGTTCACAACTCAGGATCTGATCTGGCCATTCGATCTGTAAATCGGCTGCCAGAGATTATAACGAAGGTGGTCGTCATGGAAGATATCCGTCGTTCCAATTCATTCCGGAAGTAATCCAATAGATTAAGATCGGAATCCTGAGAAATCCAGTCCAATAGTTATACCTCGTTTTCAAGAAACCAGTCTCGTTCACGCCATGCAGGTCAGGAAGTGTGCATCACTATGTAGCTCGATCTTCTAAGATAAAAGGTTACATTTTTTTGCTACAGTATTGCCACATCCTTCGTGGGATCAAGTTGCCCAGAAAGTCGAGGCATACTCCAGTGTTCATGGTTGGTGACATAAGGACTAAGGCTTATCTACGAAAAACAACTCCATACCATTATTGACCGAATTTCACAGTTGAACCGACATAGTCACAGTGGCGCTAATATGTGTACTTCTAGGAGGAGAGGGCTGAGAAAAATTATTACCTTCTTCTCAAAGCTGTCAAACATTTTAGTAAATGTACACGATACTAAAATGACACAAAAATAATTGATACCGCTTGACAATTAATAGTAAGCTAAAAAAGTAACTTATTTTAAAATGTGGTTGTAAAATGTCTGAAAATAAATGCAAAGCAGAATTGGGCAAATCAAATTTTTGAATGGCTAGTGGGAGGGAGGGGGCTCGAGTCCCCCTGCCCACCCACATGGGCGCCTATGCATAGTTAGAAGTTTATTTATGCAAGTCAAATCCTACGCAGATTAAATTAAGAAACAAATTTTATCGATGTTTTTTAGGTGTAGTAATAGCAACGCCGATGTTACTGCATGGTTAGATGGTGAAACGTTCGTACAGAAAAAAAAAATTTTTTTTCTGCGTTTGGTGGGGCACGATCTCACGACCTTATGTTATCCGGGTAGGTGCTCTTACCAAATAGTAGGTGCTTAATGTTCGAGTTGTATGAATATGTCTGCCGCAACGGGCTTTTCGGCGAATTTATATAAGTTACGTTAATGAAGTTTTGCGCCGAACTCCTCTGGTTCCCGGAGCCATTTTGCTCCCTTCCTTCCCCTCTTTCTCTGTGTGTGTCATTTTTATATTTATTGCAAATTACATTTACATTTTTGTGAAACCTGGTTTAGCTGCACTATATGATTAGATCAATAATTTATTCGCTGGAAAAATCCAAAATCCGCGGAAAGTTTCGTGGAAAAAATCTTAAATTTCGTGGGGGAAAAAAAATAGCGGAAAAACTGCAAACCGCTGATAGTGCTGAACCCTATAGTAGTTATTTTTCGTTTACATATAATTTTATGATAAATTACGCACAATAAGCCATTAATAACATTAAGTAATAATAACAATATACATAATATATTTCACTATTAAAGAAAGTAATATGAAATTATGTTGCCACCTATCGATATATAAAGGAAGTAAGATTATACAGAAGTCTGGAAAAAAAATATTTTTTCTCAATTTTCCGGCAGAAGAGTATCACCATAAGCGTACGCAGAAAGTTCGTAAGAGGGGGGGGGGGTTACAAAGCTACGACTTACATGTTCCTATGTTAAATAAGTTCCCGGAATGATTTTTTGTAGTTGGCAACGCTGCCAGACAGGGCGGAGCTTCGGGCGGAGAAGTTGGTGGGGGATCTGAGCTTGGAAACGAGACCGGTATCAGTCGCCTGCGGGCAGTTGTTGAGGCAGGGTCACGCTCCGCGCAGAGGTATCTACTGCACCCTCGTCGATCAAAAAATGGACCAGTTTTTGGAGCAGCGTTATGCAATCAAATTTTGTGGGAAACTGGGTAAAAACGGGGCGGAGACGCTCAAAATGCTTCGGAAAGCCTACGGTGACGGGGCGATGAAAAAAAGCCAAACTTTCATGTGGCACAAGCGGTTCCGGGAAGGTTGGGAGTCCGTCAACGACGACGACCTCTCGGGACGCCCGTCGACATCACAAACGGACGACTCGGTGCAAAAAGTGCGTCAAGTTTTGGACAATGACCGACGATTAAGTGTTCGGGTGATTGCAGAGGAGTGTGGAATACCCAAAACAATCGTTCATCGCATTTTAACGGAGGATCTTCAAATGAGGAAAGTCTGCTCGAAAATGGTGCCAAAAGTCCTGACGAGTGAGATGAAGGAGCAGCGTTTGTTGAAGTGCCAGGAATTGCATGAACGCTACGAAACGGACCCAGAATTTTTGGACAGAGTGATCACAGGGGACGAAACGTGGATTTTTCAGTACGATCCCGAATCAAAGCGCCAAAGCAGCGAGTGGCACACCAAGGAGTCTCCTCGCCCGAAAAAAGCAAGGATGAGCAAATCGCGAATCAAGGCAATGCTCATTGTGTTTTTTGACAGAAAAGGTGTGGTTCACAGTGAATTCGTGCCACAAGGACAAACAGTCAACAAGGAGTTTTACTGTGAAGTGCGCAAACGGTTGTGCAACAGGGTTCGACATGTCCGAAACGAAATTCGCGACAATTGGATCTTGCACCATGACAAAGCGTCAACCCACACCGCTCTCATTATCTCCGAGTTGCTGGCCAAAATGGGTGTGGCAACGCTGCCCCAGCCGCCGTACAGCCCCGATCTGGCACCAGATGATTTCTTTTTGTTCCCAAGGATCAAAAGAACCCTGAAAGGAACTCGGCATGGGACGCTGGAGGCGGTAAAAGCAGCCGCGACGACCTCACTGAAGGAGATTCCCGTTGACGACTTCCAGGGCGCCTTCAATGATTGGGTGAAGCGTTGGCAACGGTGCATCGAAGCAGGGGGAGAATACTTTGAAAAGTTCTGAAAAGATTGTAAACTGATATTGAATAAATGATTTTAAAAAAAATCATTTCGGGAACTTTTGGGACAAACCAGTCCAGTTTGGGTCTTCAAAGGATATCACCGTATATTGTTCTCGAACAATGGGTAGCCACGTTCGGCGGTACCGAGTCAAAGGAAATAAATCATATGAGTTGAAGTAAATGACTTGGCTCTACCAAAACTACTTTTTCTTTAAATAATCCTGAATTCACTTCAGGACGAGATTATGGTGGTGCCTATTGCTTTTCCGCCCAAGGCTAAATTTTGTAAATCACTAAATTGAGCACTAAACAGTTTCACAGTTACTATACAATCACTGGTTATAAATTCACAGTTTCTCAATCACTTTGGTCATCAGACAATTACAACAGAATCCATCTACAAACCCGTACCATCGACGAGAGGCTGGAACTACGTCCGCCATTGCCCGCCTCAAGCTGGTGAATCAACCAAAACCGGGACTGTCTGCAAAGGGTACGCGCTGTATGTGCCGCGTGCTCTCAAGGAACTTTGAAAAATATCGAGTACACGCCGCATACTCCCAAGAAAGTTTTTGTATTGCTGGTTTTTGGATAACTTTCAGGGAAGTTCAGCTTTTTTTGTTTGTGTTTTTGCTAATGATTTACAAACTTAAATGGGAACAAATGAGGAAATGAATAAAACACCCCTAAGCCTCAAAATAATATCCTGCGTACGAACAGAAGAGGAATGAAAAACTGATGGAAGGGGCATGTGCCACCTTGGGCTTGGATAGGCGATAAACGACCAGTCAAATGCCAGTCAGCGCGGCGCGATGACGTCACCAAGTCCAGTAACCCCTCAATTTCAATACTCTTTAATTAAGACAGTAGCACCTCATACTCTCAATAATTTTCTTCAGAATAGCCCTGACCAAAACTGAAGTAAACAATTTGGCTAAGGTGATTGGATGCTCCGCTCTTCTCGGGAGAAATCGAAAATTCTGAACACGTTGAATAACAAAATAAACGCTCCGACTTATTGCTCGAAAGTTTATTTTCTGATTTGGAAACACAAAGTCATTTGCTTTCCGGTTTGGCTTCAGTTAATTGCTCCGACATTTCCGAAAGGTGAAAACGTGTGTCTTTGTTGGCCGCATTTGTCCTCTTTCGATTCTTGTTTGTTTCAGTTCCAGTTTGTTCAGTTTTATTTGTTTGGTTGTATACTCAAGAAGAGTAAAGGTCTTTCTGCGCCAAACAAGGTGAGGCTGTACGTACCGTTTTAAAATAAAAACAAATTAAGACTCTAATAGTAAAAAAATATTCTAGAAGTACATTCAAACGAAACGCTATAATAAAATCAGATGAGATTAGAAGGGCTGATGTCAGATAAAAAAGTTAAAAATGATTTCATGATTATAAAAGTCGCATAAAATGTCATGAAGGTTAAAATCATTTCGGTTAAAAACTAATGATTGTTGTTTTTAACCGAATGTTGGTTAAAATTTGTGCAAATAGATAAAATATGCAAATATTTTATGGCCGATATGATACATGTAAAGTCTAGCGAGAGCAACTTCTTGTCGACGTCGCTCCTGTAACTAGACTGCTACATTTCAATTCTTGGATGATGTGGTGAAGTTCGTTAAAAATTTTGCTCGTCCCACTCCAATTGCCATTTTTTACACAGATGAGATGGGACACGAGTTTTAAAGTCCTGGAACTGATTGCTTAAACTATCAGGTGCTGAAGATGCTGTTTTTTCAGCAATATCTTCTTGCTCATTGCTAAAAATACCAACATGACTGGAATCCAACAGAATTTCGCAATATACTGTGCGTTTTTTATATCCACGAGATGTTTGTAAACTCTGTGATTTCCCGAGTGATTCGAGATTTTGAATGAAGCCAGGCTCTATAGTACACTAAGTGAGTCAGTACAGATAACAGGTGCAC
>QLNU02014816.1:35570-49035 GCA_006491805.2 Dysdera silvatica
TCCCATTGGTTCCCACCGGGTTTTTCCATTCTGCGGGACTACTCTGATGAAGGGTTTTCCAGAAATTTCAAGTATAAAAAGAGACAGAAACATAACATCGTCATTACTCCTGATGAAGGACTGCTGCTGACGCGTCCGAAAGCTTGGGTGATCTTTTTCATTGCTATTTTACCAGTGTTTAACCTTTTTATGTAATTTCCTCCCTGGTACCCTGTATTTTATTTCTATTATTCTTTTTATTCTTTATAACTTTAAAACATTCATTAGAAATTAGCTTAATTTTTCCAATAAACATTTCATATACATCTCTATCAATATTATTCATCTCAAGCACTCCCCAATCCAAATTCATTATTTCATTTTTAAATGTAGTCATATTTGTATTAGATACATTTCTAAATTGTATTTGCATTAACTCTTGTAATTTAAAATTCATTTTAATTTTTATATGTAATGGTAAATGATCACTTAGTGTTTGATTTTTAACACAAATATCAATATCATTAATATTAGTATAATAATGGTCAATTAAAGAACTTTTTCTTATGTCAATCCTGATTGGTTCAGTTAGTTTAGAACACAAACCACTTGATTCCATTATTGTAAATAATTCTGTAGTATTTCTAGTTTCTTTTAACAAATCAATATTGATATCACCAGTTATGATAATGTTTCTATTGTCCATATGCATTTTTGTAATAAGTCTATTTAACATTTCTAAAGAATCTGGAAGGTTTCCATCTGGTGGTCTATAAATAATCGTCAACAGTAATTTCATTTTTTCAATTGATTTAATCGTTAACACTTCATAGTTGATTTCATTTATTGTCATTTCTTCCTCTATTTCAAATTTCACATATAAGTCCTTTCTTATATAAATTGCCACTCCACCTACTCTTTTATTCTTTCTATTCAGACAAAATTCGTTATAATATTCATGAATATATATATTGTCATTATTGTTCGTTTGAATTTTTAATGGCACAAGAACATCTGGGCTATACTGCGCCAAGAGATTGTCATTATTATACCAGTTTTTCGTGAATTGTATTATGTCCGGATGATTACATTTCTCTATTATATGATCTATTTCATCTCTTCTATTATTTACACTTTGAATATTCACATATGATGTAATAATATTCACAATGAATGCGAGAAAATGATGTAG
The DNA here is from genome assembly GCA_006491805.2 of Dysdera silvatica. Taxonomy (NCBI): domain Eukaryota; kingdom Metazoa; phylum Arthropoda; class Arachnida; order Araneae; family Dysderidae; genus Dysdera; species Dysdera silvatica. The sequence continues at coordinate 36,742 of QLNU02014816.1, forward strand.
GATGGCTATTATGAAATAAGGGTAATAGAGATAGTACAATGATGATGTGAAGATACATACAGACATAAAAAAAAATAATTAATGCTTATATGCCATGTGCTTATCAATCTAATAAAAAAAAAAATATTTATGTTTGCAGGACTGGCTATATACCGATTCAACCGATTTGGCTGGATCGGGCCCCGCGCCTAGAGCGGCCCCGAGCTTAGTGAGATAAAAAAAATTTAATTGCAAATTAAAGCAATTTTTGCGGCGTTGCGGCGGGCACAAACAAAATATAATTGACGTATTATTTATAATTCTTAATAATTTCCTTAATATTTTCTTTTAATAATTTATAATAAACATTATAAATTAATACAAGTTTTAAAAAATTACAATCTAATGGCTATTCATTTATTAGGAACAATAATAAAGAATCAAGAAAAATATATTATTTGTAATACAAATATGAATATAGTAAGGCATCTGAATAGCGGATACCTCAAGACTTGAGTATTTACCCGCTATTTATATGCGCTATTTAGTTATTTATTTCGCGTTTCACCTATATGTTTCGAAAACTCTATGTTGGTGGATATATTATAGGTATATATGTAGGACTGGACAAATCCGTTCGCACGGTCGCCGTTGGCGACTAAATCTTTGCAATTGGCAAGTAGAAAATCGTTTTCTATTGGGTTCTATTTATTTATTTATAAGACGAGCAAGTACCTCTCACCTCAACATCAAGACCTTCATGTTTGTATATATGAAGTTGCAGCCCTGTAACCCCCCCCTCCCATATTCGTTGTGCGTGTTCTAAGTTCAGAAGTCACAGTCGTTCAAATCAGACGACCAAGTGCACGATTTTAAGACCCAAAACCAGGGCCTGATCACCGCAAAGGCGTCCAAAGCCCGGGCTTTAGGACTAGACTTTAGTGGGAGTGGGAACTGCACGGTGAACAATCCTTCTGCGCATGTGCGTTTTCCCCGCACATGCTCATAATATAATCTATTCTCAAAGCTCGGGCTTTGGACGCCTTTACGGTGATCAGGCCCTGCCCAAAACGTGCAATCAATAATCAGTGTGTGTGTGTATGAGTGATCTTTCACTCTCTATTTTTTGTCATTGCAGCAGCCCTCTTCCGGGAAAACAGCGCCGCAACAGTGGACAACTTTCCCAAATTCTTAGACAATCAACAACAACAATAATTAATTCCAAATCTTCATTAACTTTTGTTTGTTTACCTTCATGACTTTTGATTGTCCTTTTTCGTTAACTTTTGATTAACCTCCTTTACTGACCGGCCTCTGTTGGTTTTTCCTTCGTCGTATTTAATTAACATCTGCTGGAATAACGAATTTGGAGACCAGGTAGAAATTTTATAGTGAAAGGTTTTCAGGAATTCCACACGTGTATCCTTCTCAAGGAAAATGCAGTAGAAATTCATCAAGAAGTAAATAGGAAGATCAATGGAACTGGAATTATCATATGTCCAAAGAATTCAATAATGGGGGTGTTGTTGACAGGGACGGTCATGATAACTTTCATTAAAAATAGTTTTTTAAGCATATTCTTAAAGTCACTTTTTTCTGTCATTCAGGGCCGGATTGAAGTTTTGCGGGGTCCTAAACAACTTTTTTCCCCGGGCCCTTGTATTTTAAATTACACTTTTTCAATTATTTATTTTGTGCAAATATGGAAATGAAAAGCCTTTATTATACCAATTCTTCATTGAATTAAGATTTACTCAAAATAAAATACGCACAATTACTTCTAAAAATTAAAAGTAAAGCAAACAATATTAAAAACTTTAATTTATGATATGTAAATTATAAAAATTGTATTAAAAATTCTTTTTCCTTACTGATTATTTTTTCAGTAAAATTTTTAAGCATTTCCCTATAATCAATATTATCTGCAGCATGTTTTCCTATGCATAATAAAGATAAACAATTTAATTTTAACTAACTTTAAGCATTTCGTACACAATTGTTTACTCGTGGTAGAAATTAATCTCTCCAGATGCATCTGAAGTAGCGTTCAGTCCTCTTCGCGTTGGATCCCTTAAAAAAGCGAATCCCTAGACATTTATCTTTTTTGCTCATGCTATAATCCGGTCTTGCTGCCATTACAATGCAACGCATTGAGGATGACTGGAACAGTCATTGATCTTTGTGGCTATTTTGCTAAAAATAGCAACTTGTTAGTCGAACTCTCTTGTAACGTAGAGGTTCTACTCAAAAGCTTTCTATTTATACTTGGTAAGATGTTATTACTTATTTAACAGGTTACACAAATACTGATCGCAGAAAATTTCCCGCTGCGTTGAAAAAATTTATTTGTAAAAAACTTCTTTCCGCTTTGAAAAAAGAAAAAAAATCTGCCGTTTATTTACTAAAAGTAAAAATTTTAAATGCAATAGTTTATTTTCTCGTAGCTGTTATCAAACCAGCTTAAATCATTGGTATACAATGAAACCTCCCTGAACGACAACCTCTATTAACAACTATTATTCGGAAGGTATTTTTTTCATTGACTCAATGCTAAATACACGACCATTCAGAAACTGACCTCCCTCTCGAAGAGATAATCGTTTTGGAGTACAACTCTAAATAATATACCCACGTTATAATGTATTTATTACATAATATTACCTTGGCGCAGTATAGCCCAGATGCTCTTGCGCCATAAAAAATCCAAACAAACAACATTACTACACACTTAATGCATAATGTGATTTTGCATTTATTACGTAATATTTCATTCAGGGGATGACCGTGTGTTCCGATTGATTCTCTTTACCCTTTATAATATACGAATGAGTTATAATTACGAAATCACTCTAGACTGTGTGTCTCGAGCTATATGTTATTTCATGCTGTCTTGCCAATCAAAACCCAAACAACATCTGAGAAATAACATTTTGGAATCGATTTTGTGACGTGGTGAGAATGATCTGACTGGAAAGTGATGTGAACATGTGTGTGTCCACTTATCAAGAAACACGTTTTGAATTCAAAAATACACGTATGCGTTTCGATGATGGTACGAAGAAAGAGTCAGCTTATCGATGTGATTTTGGTAAATAAGTGTATTAAACAAGGGGTTTACCCATCTTAAAATACTATTGAATTGGTGTTATATTATTAAAATGTAAATATATTAGTGAAATATTGTTGTATGATTAAAATATTATTTATGCATTGATAATACTGTTAAAATGACATTGTGATATTATTAAAATGGTTTGATATTAGTGAAATGTTTTGATATTAGAAAAATGCTGCTTATATTTAACATTATTAGCCCTTTAATTGGCAAATGGTGAAAAGATCCTCATAAGAGCCAATGAAAACACATGTTGCTTCTGAGCAATCGTGCCAAATAAAGGGTTAAAATATTATTTATTAGAACACTCTTAATGATTAGAAAAATTAACATCAATGGTGAAATAATTGCAATTCAATGCTTAAAAAATTTAGCAGATCTTTTTAGTGAAGCTTCCGATAGGCCTTAGGCATAGGTCGGTGGTAAATCGAAGACTGGTCTTTTCAGGAATTCGAAACACAATTGCATGTTTGTTGCCAAACATCAAAAGTTAAATAATTTACAGTAGTTGTAAAATATGAAAAATAAATTTATGTTGTTGCCGACTGCTAAAACTCTAATTATAAAAATTGAGTTGCCAGCCTGTCTCGGTGGCAACAGCTTACCAAGCCCATAAAGCGAAGAGGTCACTACACACGGCCATCTTTACACAAAATTCTCGTTGCTAATGAATATCACCAACTGCTAGAGCTGCATAATTAATAAACAGGTCTGAATTAACCATCAAGCAAAATAAGCACATCAAGAAAAGGTGAGGGGGCCACCACAGAAATTTTTTCCCTTGCTGGATTTACCATGGATCATATGTAGAGTAGAAATTTTAATGTGGCACTTACTTCCGCTACGTTTTCCGCGAATTTTAGAATTTTTCAATGATTTCATGAATTTTAGGGTCTCTTTAACAATTTTGGGAATTTTAGATTTTCTCATGTTATTACCTAATCTCTACTATCATTTTTTAGTTAATTTTCATGTTTAAATAACTTTTATACTGCCATGACCAGAAAACTTTTCAATGAAATTTGACAGAAAAATGTACTTAAACTACTTATGGGCAAGATATTTCGCATTAAACTTGCAGGCCACCGTAACCTTGACGATTAAGCTAAAACATTAAAACCACATTTATTTGAGAGAAAGATAATTAATGTAAGAGCGTAAGGACAAAATCGCCATCTTCTACTTTTCGTGTCCAGATGAAAATTTACATTTCGAAAAAATTGCCGTCATTACAGCCTTTGCATTAGCCTGAAGCAAGTCGTCAATGGTACATAGTCCCAGTAACTGCGGACAGATCAGCAAGTGTGCTGGGCTCTGAATTTCTCCACAGTCGCGCTTCATGGCCCTGTCATTTGATAGTCCCCATTTGATCAGTTTTGGCTTACGTTTCGGTACCTCAACCCTCATCCTATTCAATGTCCTCCAGACTGTATAAGGGAGTTCATGTCTGGTAATCATCTCCTTTCTCTCTCGGTTCCATTTCTCTTCTGGCAAGTTCCTCCATCCATTTAGCCAGTCGACTTACTCTTATAGAGTCCTCAAGGGCTTTAGTTCTTGACATAAAACTCTTCCTAGACTTGAGCCGACGAGTTTGGGGCATGTTACATGCACACTTAATGTGTCTCGAGTGTCATTTTCTTATCTGAATCTCTCGGCATCTGCCGTCACCTCAAAGGCACAATAAATGAGCTGTATAGTGATACTCATCGGCGTACGCAGTGTGGTGTTGATGGGGGTTGCAACCCTCACCATTGCAATGAAATTTTGTATATTTAACATGTAGAACATGTAAGTTGTAGCCCCCCCAAAACTGCGTACGCTTATGGTGATACTCTTCTGCCGGAAAATTGAGAAAAAATATTTTTTTTCCAGACTTCTGTATAATCTTACTTCCTTTATATATCGATAGGTGGCAACATAATTTCATATTACTTTCTTTAATAGTGAAATATATTATGTATATTGTTATTATTACTTAATGTTATTAATGGCTTATTGTGCGTAATTTATCATAAAATTATATGTAAACGAAAAATAACTACTATAGGGTTCAGCACTATCAGCGGTTTGCAGTTTTTCCGCTATTTTTTTTCCCCCACGAAATTTAAGATTTTTTCCACGAAACTTTCCGCGGATTTTGGATTTTTCCAGCGAATAAATTATTGATCTAATCATATAGTGCAGCTAAACCAGGTTTCACAAAAATGTAAATGTAATTTGCAATAAATATAAAAATGACACACACAGAGAAAGAGGGGAAGGAAGGGAGCAAAATGGCTCCGGGAACCAGAGGAGTTCGGCGCAAAACTTCATTAACGTAACTTATATAAATTCGCCGAAAAGCCCGTTGCGGCAGACATATTCATACAACTCGAACATTAAGCACCTACTATTTGGTAAGAGCACCTACCCGGATAACATAAGGTCGTGAGATCGTGCCCCACCAAACGCAGAAAAAAAATTTTTTTTTTCTGTACGAACGTTTCACCATCTAACCATGCAGTAACATCGGCGTTGCTATTACTACACCTAAAAAACATCGATAAAATTTGTTTCTTAATTTAATCTGCGTAGGATTTGACTTGCATAAATAAACTTCTAACTATGCATAGGCGCCCATGTGGGTGGGCAGGGGGACTCGAGCCCCTCCCCCCCAGCCATTCAAAAATTTGATTTCCTCAATTCTGCTGTGCATTTATTTTCAGACATTTTACAACCACATTTTAAAATAAGTTACTTTTTCAACTTATTATTAATTGTCAAGCAGTATCAATTATTTTTGTAGCATTTTAGTATCTTGTACATTCACTAAAATGTTTGACAGCCTTGAGAAGAAGATATTAATTTTTCTTAGCCCCCCCCCCTAGAAGTACACATATTAGCGCCACTGTGACTATGTCGGTTCAACTGTGAAATTCGGTCAATAATGGTATGGAGTTGTTTTTCGTAGATAAGCCTTAGTCCTTATGTCACCAACCATGAACACTGGAGTATGCCTCGACTTTCTGGGCAACTTGATCCCACGAAGGATGTGGCAATACTGTAGCAAAAAAATGTAACCTTTTATCTTAGAAGATCGAGCTACATAGTGATGCACACTTCCTGACCTGCATGGCGTGAACGAGACTGGTTTCTTGAAAACGAGGTATAACTATTGGACTGGATTTCTCAGGATTCCGATCTTAATCTATTGGATTACTTCCGGAATGAATTGGAACGACGGATATCTTCCATGACGACCACCTTCGTTATAATCTCTGGCAGCCGATTTACAGATCGAATGGCCAGATCAGATCCTGAGTTGTGAACCGCCCAGGTGCATAAATAATATTGCTGTTCCTATTAATTTAATATTATTTTATTAAGAATTTAATATATACCTAGTGTTTATACTTATGACTGTATATAAACAAAGTTTTAAAAAGTTATCGTAAAGAGAAATATTTTCTAACTCTTATTTTCATAAGATGAAGCAAAGGCCTACCAGAGCAACTTAGCTCTTTATATTTTTATATATAATACTTTCGTTGGTAATAAATTATGAAACAAAGTAAAAAATGTTGTTTTCATATTTATAACATTCAGCAGTTGCGTCGAAAACTGTGCAAAGTTTTCGAAATTTCACGAGTATTTTATAGTCAATGCATAAATCAATTTTTCTCATCGCATTAAGGGGCGCTGCATTATTGCACAGTTGAAATGTCCTAACCTAATAAACTCGAGTGCTAATCATCCGGATGGGTTTCTAATAATCACACTTGCATACTTGCTAATCAGTTTATTCCTTCCGTAAAAATGGAATTGAGTACAAATACCAATGTCTGACAGACAACGAATAATAAGTCCTTTGCAGTACAAGGATTCCTCAAACACATAACTCGATCGGCTCTAATTGACTCTGCTCGCAACACAGCTATGAAGGCAACATCACAAAATTGGGGAACGGAGCAACATGGCCTCTGGCGTCCGGGCTCAGGAGCTATAGAAATAGTTAAACTTAAATTAACACAGGAATTGGCAACATCTCATTCAGACAATAAACGCGACTATAACCGAAAATAAAACGTACCCAGATTTTACAATCCGGCCACGTAGCTTCTGGTTTGCCTTAAGACAAACGTAAGGAACAGTCTCGTAACCACACACCTTGGATTTGGCTCTTGAAGGGAATTAAACAATCTTAACTCTTCCTAGAACGACTATAGTTTAGTCTAACATCATACAATAATATGAATGTGGTTGTACTACAGTTGACGTATCCCAGCAATGTTATTACAGTTCGACTGCAGAATAGTCCCACTTCGTTGAACCAAGAGATATGACAATACGTGGCACAGTAACAAACTTGAAATATATTATTACGTCAAATACATCAATACGTTATAGTAATACAATCCTGGCACGACCCAATATTAAACTAAGGTTCTGTACATCCTCGCTCTCAATTATTAGGTTAAGCAAATGGATACCAAATCACACGCGTTAGTGACATAGGTAATTATTACACAATAAAACTTACACTTAAGATATTTACAAGCGTTAGAACTAATAGTAAATATTGCACAAATTTCACTACATAGAAATTGTATTTCTCAAATACAAGCAATCCTTTTTCTAACTATCGGAAATAACTAAAACTCTTAGATACAAAAAGAAATATACTTAAAAGAAATTATCAGGCAGAATCCTTAGTGCGAAATGAGTAGTTATCAAAACCCAAACGACGTGTAAAGACAGTAAACCAGGGACGGGAAATCCAACGGGACGGATGCAACTCGAACATCAGGCAACGTTCCTTCGAGAGTTCGTAGATTAATTCAATCCAAGACGGTACATTCCTTGTTTCACATCAACCACGACTTGGACGGAATAACGCCGTCATGAAGATATCGGATTAGCTCAGCATGTGACTTCTTCGCTGAACGTAGTAACGCAAGTTAATACGAGAAAATGCCTCTGGACTCGGCTATTTCATCTTCGTAACTAACATCTCACTACCATGGAAGCCCACACATCGGCTCCAACCGTCGGATGACCTTTCTCTGCCCGCAAGTGTCTTTTAACTGCAAATTGTGTTCTTGCCGCAAAGTTGTGTCGTTTTCAGACCTTCTCGCCTATTAGTACTAACAACAATGAGTACTAGAGCATTCACAACTATGAAATAGTAAAGGTCTAACATGCAAAACGGCTTAGGTAACAAAAACAGGGACACTCATGGCCCAGTTGGCTTCATTTCTAACTTTACAAAAACGGTAACGCTACAATCCGTTATAGCATTTGTAAGTGTCAATTTATTTTTTAAAATATAACTGCTGCCAACAAAAGGGGCAACTTGGGAATAAAACTCAATGGAGAAACATAGTATTTCTATTCAATTCCAAAAATATTGCATTATTTTTTATTGGTTTATCAAAATATATTATACGTGGAAAATGCAATTTTCTTTTCAAATAAAAAAAACACTGAAACTTGTAATTCAAAAACTGGCACTAAATTTTAAAGAGATGCTTACGCTGAATTAAACTTCGAGTTCTGTTCTTAAAATTAAAATAATAATTGAAGCTAAGAAGAAAACGAATTGACGGAATTATTTTTAAGTAATATTGTTAATTTCAGTCTTCTTTGGTTGCTGCTATTTAATCAAAATAAAAAAAAATTCAGGAATTTTCTTCTATTCCTTTTTTGGCGAATGTTGGTGAAAATTTTGGCGCGTCTGTCAACAACGGATTTTAAAAATATAAACAATGAAATATTGAACCTAACAAGGGGAGAAAAATAACAATAAATGACGAGGTAGTTCAATTGATAAATAAAATTTCGGTTTTGGGTATAACGAGTTCAACTGACTTTAATTGGGCCGACTGTATAAAAATGTTGCCAAAAAAATGTAAGGGAATTGATATAACTGGAAAAGTCTTGGTTTACATAGCAAAGAAAATTTCATCAATATTTATTAAGCAATCGTCAACAGTTATCTTACACTGCTGAACAAAAATGTAAGTTCACATGAAATTTTTTAAGAACTTAAGGAAAAAATGTTTTCTGCAAATGTAAAGGATAAGTAATTACTTTAATATGTTCAACGGTATTGCTCACAAAATAACAAATATTTTCAGAGACTTGCTACAAACTTACACAAGAAAAACATATTATTGGTATGGACAGAATTATAAGTTCACACTTATTTTTATAGAAAAACAAACAACTTACATAATTTTGATACTTTGCAGAACATCCATGATTCTCTATTACTTCAAAAATATGATTTGGCATGGATTCAACTAATTAGCAAGTTTAAAAGGGTCTCACATGGAATGAGCTCCCATTCTTCTCTAAAATGTTAATTTGAATTAGTCAAATGTCTAAAATTGTCTCCCGTCTTTATGTATATTTAGTTTACAAGTATGCTCCATAAATTTTCTATGGGGATTAATATCTGGTGAACGTGAAGGCCATGCAATTACATCGAAATTGTGTTCTTTAAGCTAATTTTTTGTGCACACTGAACGATGAACAGATACATTGTCCTGCTGAAATTTGTGATTTTCACCACTTAAAATTTCACCATAAGCCTGTAATTGATTTTTAAGTACCGTAACGTATGGTTGAGATTTAATTCATGTGTCCAGAAACACAATATCACTTTTTCCTTGAGCAGAAAATTCAGCAAACCCATGACTGAACCACCTCCCATTTGCCGAGTCATTTCCATTTCGCCTTTGAATCTTAAATCATGCCAGTACATACTACGTACGGCCCATCCAAATTTAATTTTTTTCATCACGAAATGTAACGGAGTACAATTAATAGGTCCAACTCATCGTCTTTCTGGCAAAACTCAAACGATCATTTTTGTGTTTTGAAATTAGTGGTAGTTTTCAACGTAATTTTGTATATATATATATATACACATATATATAGGGAATTCTGCGTTTTCTTTTAAGTGAAATGCATGGTTTTCGACCCGAACGTTTTTTCGCTGTTCCTTCAAATCCTCTCCTAAGAACATTCGATGCGGCATATTGAGAGCGTCAAAATCGTCCCAACGATTTTCCTCTGAGAGCTACTGCTGCGTTGTAATTCCTAAATTTGTCGAATTTTACACTAACGAAGTTTCTTAGCTCTTGGCATTGTTACGACTAGCTCAAAATTTCAATCACGCACCACTTTTTATTCTCTTATCAATACATGACGTCACACCACCGGTAAAAGTGATTTGCATAGACCTACAACTTAAAATTTTTCACTCGAAAAAACTTGATGAACTTATAATTTTGACCAAGTTATTTATAATATTTTTTAAATATATATATTAGATAACCTAAGCATAAAAACTTGTGGATGGTTAAAATGCTCTACAAGTCACCATAAAACAAATCTTTGAATATCCCATTCATGTAAAAACTTTACCATCCCGGTCATGACAGAAAAACTACTGAACTTATAATTTTGTCCAGCAGTGTACTTATCGCCACTGTGACTGGGGTAACCTTGGGAAGGGCAATTTGAAAATGGGTTGGCTCTTTACTGGTAACACTAAATCGTCTTCGTCTAGTTACTCGCAAGTAGCAATCTTTTGCCCCTGGGTACGGCAATTGGCGACCGCTCCTGTAATCGATCTGCTGCATTTCAGAACTGCAAAAAGCTTGTGTGTTTGCAGCCTTAATATATTGCGATAAACTCCTGCAGTAAAAATAAAATGAAATGAAAATGAAACAGTTACATCGATCTGCCGTACACCTACCTGTAATACCAATAGCCTTATTTCTATTGTACCCTATTTGCCCAATATCACCCAGATATCATTTCTGGTGAATCATGAACCAAACACAACACGTAAAAATTTTTGTTCTTCATCGGGGACCGCACAAATCCCTGTTATTAGTTGCTTTTCTAACTACAACCAATTGAGATTTGTGCACAATACTCTGAATGAGGAAATAATATTGATCAACAATTAGTTAAATTGTATAAACCCAGAATATAATTAGTTTAACTATATTTTAGTAATTTAGAAGGGTCTCTTTATTAATACTGAGAAAAATCTCAATTGTTGTAAGAGGCCCAAAAGCAAACTTACTTAAGTAGATGGAGGTATTGAAAGTGATTAAAGTGTAAAGGTTCAATTAACATGAATAGAGAAGATGATGAAGTGAGAAAACTCATTACTTATACCAAAAATTGTAAAAAGTTTTACATGAATATGTCACACTCAAGATAAGCACTTAATTATTAACTAGTAAAAATATATAAGTTTAAGTTTAAATAAATCCGTATATTCAAAATAAACAAATTGTTTCTTTGCACTCATAATAGACCCAGAAGTGTGCAATCAGAATAAAGACATATATATGCTCATATGCATAAACATGCACACCCTTACATATATACATATACATACCCATATATATATATACACACATGTACGTATACACACACATGTACGTATACACATACATATATATATACACACACACACATATATATACACACAAATACACACACACACGTATATATATACACACTCAGAATATACACAGTATATACACATATATAAACCAGATATGCACCATAAATATATATATACACACAAATATAATTATAAAAATCGTAAATAAAAAAACGTTTTTGAACATAGAGAACTCAATAAATATGCATACAACAGCTAGAAAAAGCTTACTATAATTCTCAAACCTGATATCAAAACACTTACCTACATTACAGAGATAAACTTGTTAGTATAATAAATAAAAATGTAAGAAAAACAATCCAGAGGTGACAAGAAGTATTTAAGAAAAAGTACTGAAGGATTAGAAGTAAGAAAGTTGATAAAAGAAATAAGATTTGCCATGTCTTGGGTGTAGCAGAAAACACCAAAGCACTGGGGTTCTTTTTGCTAGAAAAGTTGCCTTTTGTCCACTAGGACTTAAACTTTAAATGGTGCTTTTGTGGTGAAAAAACAAGCAAAATGTAGAATATAATAGATGATAATAGTGGAAATAGGGACTGAGAAAGTTAAAGGCATGTAGAAACTGAAATGAAGTGGAGGGTTTAGGATAAAGAAAGTTTTTTAACAAAATTATGAACCAGATTCTTAGTGAAGTAATGTGGAAATACATTATTGTAAATGCATTTTGACATGAGTGCCTGAAAGTTTTTTAATTTAAGGTTATTGTTGCTACATATCCTGTTGATGTGAG
>QLNU02014817.1:0-12038 GCA_006491805.2 Dysdera silvatica
GGATGAGACTCGTCTCATCTCTAGAAGGGGGTGCATTTCACTGATCTATTAGCGGCTAAAGACTTCAGTTTACTTTTTAGTTTGTTAATAGCACAGAGATTTAGCCTCTACTATTCTCCCCCTTTTTTTCAAGATTTCATTCTTTACGACTTCCTTTTGCACACTATGTATATATACATTCCATTTTATTTACCTCATTTCACAGCCAGGGTGTGGCGAGCACTCTCTTCATCACTAATCTGTGGGTTTCTCCTTCACTATTCTGAATACAAAGTTGCCACTTGTAGCATCTTCCCACATTCAAAGTAAACACATAAAAATAATTTACTGTGTAAGGACAACTAAGATCATGGTACATCAAATCCAAAGCTCTATCACCTATAGAAACAGGCACTAGACTGCAGATCTGTGAAAAGAAATTAACAGCATATCATACATTCTAAAATAATACCTAGGTTGTCAAAGGGTTTATCCAAACCTGTGACCATTTTAAACCGTCACCCTAGCTCATTTCTAAAGGTATCAGTAACTGAACATTACAATAAAAACTTACAGAAGACATGGATAACGTTACTTCTCTTCAAAGCTTTTTGAGAGGCCGAACATTAAGTTTGTGTAACAATTTTAAGTTTCATAATAAAACAAAAGAACATACATATTTTTCTTTAATTTAATAACAAAAATAATGACAACATGTATGGGTTTTTACAAGATGACTGTGATGGAAGAATAAAAAATAGGGGGCTTTAATTCTTTTTCTTTTTAGGCTTGCTATGATCTATGCTTCCCGAAGGTCTTTTTGATGATGACGCTGTTGTTTCATCATTAGGCTGGCTCGTTTTTTCTGAAATAAAAGTGATGGCATTAAAAAATCAAGCAATTGCAGCAATAAATTGCAAGTTAGAAAACTATTGTTACAATTTCACTTAATTAAAAAAAAAAATAGTTTTCAAAATGTTTGAAAACCTTTCCCTTAGCTGTAGCTTCACTTTGCTCAGTACTTTTTTTTTACAAATCACATTAATTTTCACAAAAAACTCTTCTCTAAGTACCATTTTTACTCATAAATGCTTTTATTATTCTGTGACTGCTCATCCCACGATTTCTATAAACAATGCAAATATGGCAAAGTTTGCACATCTCGTATTGGAAACGATAAGGTCTCACACATTATAAACCCTTTCAAATTTGTTGTTTTATCGAACAGATGGCAATAGTGGTCTACTTATCTTTTAGAACAAAGAATTGGCAGGAATTGCAGATTAAGTTTAATATTTCAATTTCTAACCAGATTAGTAACTTTTGTTTCTTTACCAATTTATAGTTATTTTTATTAAGAATAATAGAAATAATAAATAAATAATGATGATTTTGTTATCGTGACACAATATTCCAAAATAACAGAACATTTACTAAAGTGTGAAAAAAAAAGCATTTTTCACAACAACATTAGTCATGCAAGCCTTACAGTCCCGGAGAGTAAAAATGTGTCTATAAAAGGTACAAAAGTTAAGGTTTGATTAGCTTTCAAAATGAAAAATTAGAATTACCTTTTGGTGTCCACAAAGCTCCTTTAACGAAACGTCCAGCAACACCCTTGTCCAAATGTGGAGCAAACTTCTTTTCATCGATTTCTCTGATCTTCAGCATATACCCTTTATAACGATCCTAATTTTAAAAAAAAGTCATGAATGAACATACAACGTTGTAATATCAAAAGCTCCTAATACTTAATGCAATAATTACATGAAGACATAAAATTAAAAAGCTGCTTTTCCATGATAATGGGAAATAATAAATGCTGATAATTATAAAATTTAAAATGGACTTATAAAAGGCTGGTAATACTTGGCTGGGAAAAGAATTAAAAAAAAAAAAACATAAGCAAAGATCCATGGAGGAACAGCTGGACCAATAACTTAATGCCGCCTCAATTCTAAGTTGGTGAATACTGGGAGTTTGAGGATAAATCTTTCGCAGGGCATATTAAAATATGTAATACAAATAGTCTACCCATTAAAGGTTAAAATTCACGATCGTCACCGGCGAACTAAATATCGGGGAATGGCGATTAAAAATACAACTTCAGTCACCATCACACTTGCCACCTTATTGTTTCCCAATGAAATCCTGTCTGTTTTGACTCTGCAGTGAGGTTACATTCTGAAACTGCAAACTACTTATTATTATACATAAAAATTTTTCATCAAACGAACCCTCTGAAGGCTGCATTAGTGAAATGTTTCGCGACCACTAACTTCAATGAAGTGGCCTCTAATAAAAAGGGCCCTGCTAGTCAGTAGCGACTAACCAAATACCTGAGTTTTAAGCTTTACTGCCCATGTATTCCAAGCACAGACAGGACAGATGTACAACCCCTTCGAATAGGACGAGAGAATGACCAACAAAGCAAACCCATAATCTGGAGGATTAATAGGGCACAAAGGAGTGCCCATTAGATAGCAAATGCTTTAAAAGAACGATATTTTAATATTATGGTCGTTGATTGGTTGAATCTTAATGGTGTAAGGGCAACAATGATTATCCTATGACACACAAGGTGAGGATTCAACATGGTAACACAAATTTTATATAACATTGTAAAATATTTCACATACTTAACAACTTTAGTATTAAAATATAAAAGGCTCAACAACACAAATTTTCTACAGCCTGTAAAAGATGCATTTGTGAAATACAAGGTATGTTAAATTGAGGATTTACAGTGATTACAACACACCATGCATTTTAGCAAAAACTTCATTCAGAAGTAGACTGATCAATTACTGATAATAACGACAATAAGGAATGGATAAACAAGTCTGTCACGTTTTTCTATTCACACATATGTTGAAATGGAAATCCTTTGCACTCAATAAGTTCTAGAAATTCATATGTAAATAAATAACTTTATTTAAACTGAAAAAAAAGAAATATTTAAATTGTTACAGATACATACAATGACACTCCCATTTTGTAAACTAAATGAATTCCATATGCCTTTTTGGCGAAGCTTTAAATATATGTGGATATGCTCAGGGCTGTGCTTACTGTATTAACGGCCCTGGACAAAGAAATTTTAGTAGTCCTTAAAAATGTTTTGACATTACACAATGGAAAAAAAGATGGACCAGGGTTTATCATTACAAAATAATATTCTTCACTGGTCTAAACGCTGTAGGTAAAAATAAAGAGAATATAATGAAGTTAAATTAAAAATAGGAGATAAAATTAATTAATTATTATTAATTAAATTATTACTATAATTATTAAATTATAACGAATTAATGAAAAGCTAATTCAATGAACAAAGATGCTTTTATCATACTATTAGAACTTACAACATACTTTTTGTAGCTTTTTTGTGCAGCCAAGTGTCAGAAACCAGGGGTCTCTGCAGTGGTCATATGGCCACCACAATAAATACGATAACCTACATAGGCTACTAATGCTAACGCATTTGCCTAATAACACATGCATTTATTTTGATCACCATTTAGAAGTTGCATGATGGGAAGTATGACATCACATAGAAAAGGTCAGTTGACCAAATATTCTGTCGAAAGATTATGGGGCCGCTAAAAACTGATTTCTTGGTACTTGCACTACACTTTTTTGGCAGCCCTGGGCAGTCGCCCAACTCGGACCCCACCCTCAGCATGGCACTGGATATGCCAATGAAGACTGAATCTAAGACTGCCATAATTTGAAAATTTGGAATGCAATTACATATACCATTGACAAATAATTATGTATAACATTTGCAAACATAAACAAAAGAAACAATTCGGACTGTTGCTAATTTAAAAAACTGATTATTCAGGTCATATTTCATGATTTCTCTAGTGGCAACAGCCAATGAAGCCCATAAAACAAACTAATATTATTTTTATTGTGGACGCTTATAAAACAAACCAGCATTATGTCTATTGTGGAAGTCCACAAATGCATACATAGAGGGCAAATTAAACTTAATAAATTCTTTTAAATAATACAAAATTCATGAAAATTTTTAATATACTTACCAATTCAGTTTTTACACCATGCTCATGGCTTGGATTAACACCTTCCAGTATTCAGACACACTAATAATAATAAAAAGGAGTTAAGTGATACTGATATGCTATTAAAAATTATACCCCAAAACATATATTCTACCACTGGCCTGAAGTCCCAACCAAAAGCAGTTACCCCACTACTCAAAAATTGAATAGATCATGTTTAGAGAATTCTGAAGATGCTAACTTGGTTGTCAATGCAGGTTACTCTAATTTCAGTTACATTTACATGCAGGGCCAGAAAAATCTATTGCACGACATGCCCAGGACATGAAAAAATTTCAGCAGGGCATGGTTTTGTTTTTTTTTGGCCACTTGCCTGGCCGGGCAAGTAAAAAAAAAATCAAAGCTTTTAACACTTTAAAAAATGTAAATTTTTAACAGATCTCGGGAAGTTTTTCATTTTTTTTAAAAACTAAAAATGAATTTGCATTTTATTTCAGTGATTTTATCAATGTCCTAGCGACAATCTTGCCTCAACAATAGTAGTAAACTTAATGAGGAGCCCCAACAATAGCAGGAAAAAATAAAAACTCCATATCCACGTGTAAGTATTTGAGGATTTTCAAAAAGTCCTGTGGGAATACTAGATTTGGCTGCCATCTTGCCAGACTTCTTGCAGCTCACAACTTATCAGCATTTGTCAAGCTCCTGTTTATTTGCCTTTTTTTCATCTTGTTAATTTCAATAATGGATATTAGAAATTTTCTTCAACCTCAGAATGTATCTGTATGGGGACACCCTACCGAAACTAACCGTATCCCCGTGATTTCCACGTTAGAAGAAGTTAACCAACATAAAGGTGTATAAACTTCTAGTATTTTATAATTTTATTTTTAGTGACATATATTTATATCTTATTACATAAAAAGGTTAAACACTGGTAAAATAGCAATGAAAAAAAAGATTACTTAAGCTTTCGGACGCATCAGCAGCAGTCCTTCATCAGGAGTAATGACGATGGTCTGTTTCTGTCTCTTTTTTATACTTGAAATTTCTGGAAAACCCTTCATCAGAGTAGTCCCGCAGAATGGGAAATCCCAATGTGAACCAATGGGAGGCCTCCAATAGAATCATGGAAGAACCCCAATAGGGACCAATGAGAAACCCATACTGCGGGCTACCTAAGTTGGAGATCTCTCATACATTTCAGAGTAAAAGTTGTTTGTAAGTTTCTGGAAGTGGTTGTGATGTATTAATGGCTTTCCCATGTAGTTTCTAAGTTTCCCAAGATTCTAAGAAGAGTCTACTATTCTTGTTTGTGATGTGATGGTGTAGTATTTTTGTTGAGTCCCAGTCGGGAGCGTGTTCTGCCAGAAGTGAAGCTATGTCTCTTTTCTCGAGTGCTTGTTTGTGTTCTTTTCTTCTTGTTTTGATCATTCTGTTTGTTTGTCCTATGTAATGTTTGTTGCAGTCTTTGCATGGTATTTGGTATATTGCGCCTGTGAGATCTTCTGGTGGAATTGGGTCTTTAACTTTTGTAAGTTGTTTGCGAAGTGTTGTGACAGGGGAATAGAATGTATGGATATTTGCCTCTTTAAGGATGCGAGAGATTGTTTCGGAAATGCCGTGAATATATGGAATGGATATGTGGTGTGAGATGTATTGTTTAAAGATGTACTATTGGGTCTACAGTTTCTGAGAATGAATCGTTTAGGGTATCCATTATTTTTAAGTGACGCGTGTATGTGTTTTGTTTCTGTGTTTGAAAGTGTTTCATTACTGAAGTGAGAATTCGCTCTAAGACTTAATGTTTTAACAACAGAAGCTTTGTAGCATGTTGGATGATGCAATTTAAAATCGAGATATCTGTCTGTATGTGTGGGTTTACGGTAAACTGAGGTGAAGATAGAGTTATCGTGAGATCTGTGTACAAGAACGTCTAGGAAAAGGAGTTTATTGTTCTGTTTCATATGTGAATTTTATATGTGTGTTTAAGTTATTAAGATAATGGAAGAAGCTTTGGAGTGTATTAGTTTTAAGTACAACAAATGTGTCGCCAGCGTATCTTTTCCAGAATTTAATGTTAAAATTCGGTGAAGACAAAGCAGTTTCCTCAAATGACTCCATAACCAAGTTAGCTACAACACTTGAGACCGGAGATCCCATGGCAGTGCCAAAAACTTGTCTATAGATAGAACCATTTGAGGTGAACACAGCAGAGTCCAGACAAAATTTCAACAATGTGCAGATGTCGTGAGGTGTTAGTGAAGTGCGTTCATGTAGTGTTGTGTCATTTTGGAGGCGTGTAAGTGCGGTGTCGATTGCAAGTGATGTGGGAATGCAAGTGAAGAGAGAAATTACATCGAATGAGACCATAAGGTAGTCGTCGTCAAGTTGTAGGTTCTGGAAAAGATACGTCGAAGACACGTTTGTTGTACTTAAAACTAATACACTCCAAAGCTTCTTCCATTACCTTAATAACTTAAACTCACATATAAAATTCACATACGAAACAGAACAGAACAATAAACTCCCTTTCCTAGACGTTCTTGTACACAGATCTCACGATAACTCAATCTTCACCTCAGTTTACCGTAAACCCACACATACAGACAGATATCTCGATTTTAAATCGCATCATCCAACATGCCACAAAGCTTCCGTTGTTAAAACATTAAGTCTTAGAGCGAATTCTCACTGCAGTAATGAAACACTTTCAAACACAGAAACAAAACACATACACACGGCACTTAAAAATAATGGATACCCTAAACGATTCATTCTCAGAAACTGTAGACCCAATAGTACATCTTTAAACAATACATCTCACACCCGCATATCTATTCCATATATTCACGGCATTTCCGAAACAATCTCTCGCATCCTTAAAGAGGCAAATATCCAAACATTCTATTCCCCTGTCACAACACTTCGCAAACAACTTACAAAAGTTAAAGACCCAGTTCCACCAGAAGATCTCACAGGCGCCATATACCAAATACCATGCAAAGACTGCAACAAACATTACATAGGACAAACAAAAAGAATGATCAAAACAAGAAAAAAAGAACACAAACAAGCACTCGCGAAAGGAGACATAGCCTCACGTCTGGCAGAACACGCTTTACAACACGGACACGAACCCGACTGGGACTCAACAAAAATACTACACCGTCACATCACAAACAAGAATAGTAGACTCTTCTTAGAATCTTGGGAAACTTACAAACTACACGGGAAAGCCATTAATACATCACAACCACTTCCAGAAACTTATAAACAACTCTTACTCTGAAATGTATGGGACACCTCCAAATTAGATAGCCCGCGGTGTGGGTTTCTCATTGGTCCCTATTGGGGTTCTTCCATGATTCTATTGGAGGCCTCCCATTGGTTCCCACTGGGTTTTTCCATTCTGCGGGACTACTCTGATGAAGGGTTTTCCAGAAATTTCAAGTATAAAAAGAGACAGAAACATAACATCGTCATTACTCCTGATGAAGGACTGCTGCTGATGCGTCCGAAAGCTTGAGTGATCTTTTTCATTGCTATTTTACCAGTGTTTAACCTTTTTATGTAATTTCCTCCCTGGTACCCTGTATTTTATTTCTATATATATCTTACATAAAAGGCTGGTGTCTAAACAAAGAAGCTGATTGGCTTATAATAATACATGTACTCAGCAGCGTTCGAAATCATTGGTGATACAGGAGCCGGCCTGAGACATGTGCGAACAGTGCAACAACATGAAGCTCCGCGCTTGTCCATTATAATAATAAATGGCCTCACACTCAAATTTTGCATGTAGCCCCAAAGAATTTTCAGGCCGACCTTGCGTAAAAGCTGGTCACAAACCATAATTTCAAACTCCAAAACAATGAGGGAAAGAAAGCTATAGCCGCCCGTGCAAAACGCCACTAGGGAGGGTGTGTTTGGGGGATGTGAAAAATGCAAAACCTTTATACTAGGTCTAAAAAATATACCTTTTTCGTTTTTTTTCGTTACATTGACACAACAATGGACCTGAAATTGAGGACTTCGATCCTACATTAGCGTTGATCATTGCCAATCTTCAGGAAAAGGTTTCATACATATTAATGGCCATGCTGTTCATATTTCTTAGGTGTCCATACTGATTCAGTTTGTAGTTGCAACTTTGTAACATTTGCTTTCATTGCAAACAGTATACATAGGGAAAATTTTACAATTTCTACAGACTTTATAATGTGTATATTTTCTTAGTGGGTATTTATTTTTTTTACTTGTACCTATTTTCATACACTTTCAACTAGTACATTTTTCTTAATAAATCTTGTTCATTTAATTTGTTTTAATGATAATTGATGAAGTATAAAAATTATAAATAGAGCAATAAAACGTATTAATATTTTTCGGGCATGCAAATTTTTGGAGATTTTTCTAGCTCTGTTTACATGGTAAAAAGTTGTGAAATACAGTTTCTAATATTAGATAGTGAGTATCGACACATTTCAGACAAATGATGCAGCTCTTCCTCATGAATTGACTAGAGAGAAAATGAATATCGTCATTTCATACGCTGTTCAATCAAACAGCTTCAACGATGACCAAAAATCTACTTCTAGCTTTAGTAATATGCGGAAAACATTGTTAAGTACCACTGCCTAATAATTGCCCCACCCCCACCCCCCCAACCCAATAATTAAATTTTAACTCTTCCATTTTTCGGCTTTCTTTGAACTAACTACTTCTAGTTTCAGCAATGTGTGGATTGTCCTTGTAAGCTACACTCACTAACACTCTCATATTTTCAATGTTGCACTTCATCTCTAAGCTTCCAGAATATTTTCCGCCAAAAAAAGGTGCCGCTGCCATCAGACAATCAATTATGGCATAAAATGACAACACCCTGTGTTCACTTCAGTAAATCCCTGATGATGAATAGCAAGTCTAAAATGCGTTGATCCTACCCAGCATTAAACACCATGCTCTCTCTATAATAATGTTACTGATCCTTATACTGTGTTCTACATAAGTCAAAGTGAAACTCGTATATCTGTGAAGTTACATGTATACCTAGATCTAAAGAAATATATATGACAAAATTTAAGTTCTTTAAGCAGATTGATTACTGAAGGATTCCTAAACCTAATACATCCAAAAAAATATTCACATTTTAAATAATAAATGACATCAAACTGAAACTGATACAGTTCTCTTTGAATTTGTTTTAAGTATGCAAATCAAACACATTTACTTCAAAGTTTTGTCAATTTCTTTATCTGTTCATCTTGCATTGATGAGTCAATTAAAATGAATCTAATTGTGAAAATCTTGTCAAATAAGATGCCAAAATGCTTGCGGCATGCTAAGAAAAACTAAAGGGTGTCCAATTAAATATTAAAAAAGATTTATTTTACTTTGATGCTTAATTGCAAAAACTTTTTGTCAAGTTGTAGGAGTTTCACTTTGTACTCAAAATCTTCAATCCAAATTTCAGTTGGAAATTGCTTTTCATTTAAGCTCTTTTGGCTGTTACATAATCAAGTACACTGTGGTTATTAAAATACATCGAATAAAACATTTTCAAAAATTTTTTGTAGAATTTTATTGAGGCTAAACTTGTGATTTGGTTTCACTTTGACTTACTGTAAGTAGTACAGCATCGTTACCCTTTTCAAATTAAAAAAAAATGTTTTATGATGCAAGAGCTAAGATTAAACTACATGAGGGACCACGATTATTCAAGGGATCTTAGCCACTAAAGGAATACACCTTTGGCGCAGTATAGCCCAGATGCTCTTGCGCCATAAAACATCCAAACAAACAAATAAACCCCAGAATATGAAGCAGTAATAAAAAAAAAAAAGCAAACAGCATGACGTTGACAAAAAAAATAAATAAGTTTTTTTTTTAAATAACAGTGGTTGGCCAGAAAACCACTTTGCAAATGAATAAAACATGCCACACAACATTTTTATAACAAACTCCAATAGTGATAATCATTACCATGTTATTAGTAAATAAACAACTTTAATAAATATAGAATACTTCTCTAATTGATTTACTTACTCCAAAATAGTGAGTTAAGTGCATAACCAGATGCTAAATTCAAACGAGCTCGGTCCAAAGGCGCTAACTGAAACAATGAAAAAACCTTATTTGAATACACGCTAGCTTTCATACATATTTTGCTTAAATAATAACAAATTGAATATTAGATGATATACTGCTCACAAAGAAAAGAATGATTTCATGGTACCTGGTGACACAACCTCTTGATATCAAGCCAAGGGCTCTTCCAACTGAGCTACAGACAACGTAAGAGGTTGTGGGTTCGGATCCCACAAGGCACCGTGAAATTGTTCTTTTCTTTGTGAGCAATTTATCATCTAATAATACCACATCATCATCAGCTATAAGAACAAAATTCCGAACTTTAATAAATTGAATGTAGCATTTAAGAGACTGGTATTTACGTATTATTCCATCGACCATTCTCACTAAAGAAGATCTGTCACCAATTATGTGATTTAGTGCAAATAATGGATAAATGCGACATCACAATGCACTCATAAGATTACCCTCTTCCTTCGATGGTACTGATAATCATATAAGTGTATTGATGTCACTTTACTATCCACATGTTGGTCGCTAAATCATACAGTGTGACAGTTGCTAGTGAGGAATGGTGGGCTAATATCACGTGAGGTATAAACTTCTTAAATGTAGACATATGATGCAAGATATATATATATATGCAGCTATTAAAAAAAAAAGTACAACTTATACAGTTATAGATTTATTAGATCATTTAATCCTTGTTTACGTGTTATGGCACACGAACAGCAAATGCCATGCAGCACCGGGACTACAAATCCAAACCTCTTACCACCCAAGTAAGCAACCCTGGACTATACAGTAAGCAGCATCAAAAAGCATGGTTTGGCACTGTTGGGAGTCAAGGGTAGAAACAAGGGTAAAACTACAGATGCATCCTCTGTTTTGTCACCAAAACTTATGCTATACTCTTAAAACGGAGGGAAAGTTTTGTGGAGCGTAAAAAATGCCTGCATGCACGGGGTAGTTATAGTGTTGTAGCATTAGTTTGTGGCGGTGGTGTTTTGTGAGTTGTAGCGATAGAATGAGAGAACATTTAAATTTTTGTAATGGATTAGAATTGAAAGTATGTTTGGGATGGAGAGGGGGTATAGGTGGAAGGAAGTTGCCGCACCTTGGTGACAAAGCAGACAGGGGGGATACACATGTAGTTTGGCTGAAACAAGGAATAGAAAGTTGGGCACTAATGGCACCTAACAATTTTTCTTCTGTTGCCAAAATGTTTTATTTAGGCGCAATTAAAGAAAAAAATCCTGCCAAGATGAACACTAATTATACATTTTTATGAAGGTGACTTTTAATGAGACTTTCGTTGTTTCATATTCTATCCCTGAGCAGCAGGGCCATGGACAGAAACATCAACTCCCCAAAAATGCAATTAAAATTGGCAGAAATGTAGATGGGGGCATTTGCCAAGAATTTTATGCTAAAAGAAAAATAAGTACAATTTTGTCAATCTGGCTCATTAAAGAAGACAGAAAATCATGGAATACGTACGTTGGTGGAGGGGGTTATGATTAAACTTGTGTACTGTAGTAACTACTATATTGCTGAAGCTGTTTCAGCACTTCCTGTGTACAAAATTATTTGCAACAAATGTTGTTGGTTTTTTTGGTGTCGTTTTTGGTGATAATAACTAGCAAGTTCACAATCATTTTGGCTCATCTAAAAGACTGTTTGTTCATTGTTTGTTAGAAGAAAAATTTCCCGAACAGTTTTATGCTTTTGTGCCGATCACTAATTACAATATCAATTAAATACAGAACTAGGTGACAGTACAGATGTATCCCATGCTTTCTCGTCAAAAAACTTTTGCTATACTCTTAAAAAAGGACTGAAGATTTTTTTGAGCGTAAAGAATGTGTGAATGCACAGGGTAGTTGTATTGTAGCATCCGTTCAGCCATTTTCTTGTTGGGTGTGTTTCCTTGCGGTAGTA
>QLNU02014818.1:0-12103 GCA_006491805.2 Dysdera silvatica
TATCTCGTTACACCAGTCACGAAGCAAATATTAGACAGTTGTATTCAGATCCATAAATATCAAATATTTTGCGTGTTTCGTTTTCCGCTAAGGATGCTCAACGACGGTCGAAGTTTTTACCATTTTATCGATCGACGTTCCGTCGATGTTGAGAAATCGTCGATATGTTCTATATAATATCGAGTTTGCATAATAATTCAAGTTATTTGCCATTTAGTCTTAGATTTCAACAACTTAAAGTCCTAGTTTGAATAATGCCCTCCAGAATTACTGAATTACGATTATTTACGTTCAGGCTTAACCACTATTTTACTGACTAACTGCCCGACAACTTTTTAATGGTTTTATTGACCGCAGGTGTCCGGCATCCGGAAGCGCAAGCGAAACAAATCAAATGAAACTTGCCATAATCAAACATAAATTGAAAAAGGCCTGTGCCTCTATATGGACTTATTGCCATCGCACACAAGTAATATACAGCAAAACCTTTGAAAATTTTCTCCTATATTTAGCTGAATATGAACCTTGCTGTAATTTTTCTATGAAAATTTAACTAAGCCTGTATTCTGCAGCTGCCTCTCTGAAAACCAACATTTTTTGGCGATGATTTTCTGAAAGAAAAGTCTGACGTGACAAGTTCTAATGACGTGGTCACTCTCCATGTAAAGAGTGTTGCAGGATTTTGTGAATTGTTCGTCAAATAGCTTGTATACTGTATGTCTATTAAAATAGAGACGTTATTTAAAGGGTTAAGTGGAAATTGTAAATTCCAGAATTATGTGCAAAGGGAACTGCAACACATGAAGTGACACGGAAAATTATTTGGGGGAATTGCGTAAACATAGTGACATAAAAGGCTTTAAAAGGCTTGAAAATTGACAACACCAGAGCATTTCAAAATTAGCAAATCCAGTAGAATTAACTATGAGTTTATTTCTGAAATAACTTATATCTTT
Source organism: Dysdera silvatica (assembly GCA_006491805.2). Classification (NCBI taxonomy): domain Eukaryota; kingdom Metazoa; phylum Arthropoda; class Arachnida; order Araneae; family Dysderidae; genus Dysdera; species Dysdera silvatica. Next base: position 957 of record QLNU02014818.1, read on the forward strand.
ATATGCTAATTTATTTAGTTGTAACATTGGGTCTATCTTGCCTCATTAATTTTAAAGTCGTGTCTTTTAAATAAACGGTTTAAATGTATTTTTGCTATGGAAGCGTTAAATATTTTCTTGTTAAAACATGAATGTTTAGAGACCGATATTTTTCAACTATCATTTTTTTAATGAGAAAAACATTAATAAATGGCTTTATCATTTTAAAATGATAGTTGTTCGGTTATGAATAATTTTTTTGAACTTTGATGTAACATTAAATGAACATCGATGTTTAGCGATAGATTTTCTTCAAACATCAATGGTACTTCGTCGATATTAAACATCGATATTTTACTATCAATGCTCGTCTCTGCTTTCAACCACTAAATCATATTTTCTGCTATTGAAATGATTCCGTAACAACATGGTTGTCTGATCATACATGTGGAATCATCGATTGGTTTTTGTTCGGATATATCTGCATGGCAATTACATTCGCAAGTATTTTTCACTCGTACCCCACCTGCGATATATTATTACTTATTCTCAGTTTGTATTGTTAAGGTATATAAGATACAATTATTACAAATAAATTTGACACCAACGTATTAGTAGCTCAATCTAGAGCTATTTTTGTTTGGGAGAAAAAGAGACGCCGTCCTCATCTCGGATTCGAACCAGGGTCCTCGCGTTGAGCCCGCGGTGTCTTGACCTACTAGACCAGTGGGCGGACCAGCGGCAAACTTTAGAAGCTAAAGAGCCAATTTTACCATTAAAAGCGTCAGAAAAATTTAAAAGAGCCATAGTTATATTTTAATAAATAATTTTCATATTAAAAAATTATTATGAAATTTAATTAATAAATTATTAAAATATTAATTAATAAATAATTTTTAATATAATATATTGAATAATCAATAACCATTATGCCCACATTTATGTATGTTTCCATACAACTAAGGACAGCATTTGCAATATCCACTCCTCGGGTCTGGCCTTTAAGTGGCAATAAGTCTAAAAGTTCGTCTTTTAAAGACGAACTTTTAGACTTATTATTCCTTCGGATTATATTATCGGATATTATTATTCCTTCGGATGAAATATAGCGTACAAAAAGGCAAACGTGCTGTATCTTGTGTGTCGCAAGACTCGTCTACTGCAATTGATATGGCTGAACCTGACGTGATATCATCAACTTGTTGGTCAGTTACGTTTAAGGCCATCTTAGCCATTCTATATGTTACTGTTTACGCAGACAATGGAACACTTTCAAATTTATTGAAGATGTCAGTTATATTTTTAAAATATGCAAGGAGTTCTTTAGATACATTTTAAAGCAGCTTTTAATGTACTCGCCATCTGTAACAGGTTTTCCCTTTAGAACAGCGATTTCCTGGTTCATTATGAAGCTGGCAATGTTAACGATATTAGCAGATTGCAAGCAACTATTAAATGTTGTGGTTGATTTCTTCAAACTTTTCTGAAATTCTTCTACTGCTTTCTTTCGCACATCACCAACGGGACATGTTGTGGCAAATGAGCCGTGCTTTATTTGAAAGTGTTTTTCTACATTCGAAATTCTTATTATTTGCAAGTTGTTCTTTGCAAATAAAACATCTGGGAAGACCATTTGAGTTCGCAATGAACACAAAAGACCCAATCCATTCACTTTTATTATCCTCCGCTGTCGGCCACGTTAGTGTTAGCACCAAACATTCGAAGAGAATATTGCAAAAAAAAAAGTGGGTTTAAGTAAAAACTTCACTAAAAAGTTACCAGAAAGACAATCCGGAGCAAACAAGTTATAAATCCAGGTAAAAACTCACCTCGAACGAGATTTTTAAGTAGTAATAATAATAAGTAGTTCAGCAGAGCACAGAAACTCTGCTTATTAGTCGCAAGTCTTCACGTTGCTAAAAAAAAAAAAAAAAAATTATAATGAGGTCTGGTAGCCTGCTTAGTCTTTAGATTTCGCCGACGTTACTACTACTACCATTATTGTCGGTAAAGATGTATGAAAAAAAAATTATCAAAGAGCCGCACTAATATCCTTAGAGAGCCGCGGTTTGCCGACCTCTGTATTAGACGAATGAGAACAAGAGCAAACGTCAAGTATTATTACTCTTCACAGAGATAACACAATTGCCACATATTGGTCAACACACAAAGCCACCGGAAGAAGTATTTGCTTTTCGTGGGGGATTTTGTTTTATTACAAATAAATTTGACACCCACGTATTAGTAGCTCAAACTAGAGGTATTTTTGTTTAGGAGAAAAAGAAACTTCGACCTCATCACGGATTCGAAACAGGGTCCCCGCTTTGAGATATTGAGAATAGCTCTAGTTTGAGCTACTAATACGTGGGTGTCAAATTTATTTGTAATAAAAAAAGTCTCCCACGAAAAACTTACAAAAATCTCGGCCCGGTGGCTGTGTGTTGACCAATATTTGTCAATTGTGTTATTCCTATGAAGGGTAAGAATATCTTACAACTTACTATGAAGGTTTAATATTATCGCGTACAATATGCGAACTTATCCAAATACTTTAAAATCTTCAAATACACGGCTAAATTCAGCACCTATATTGACAATTGTTCGCTGCGGAAATGGCAAATTAATAGGGCGAGAATTAAATTTTGGTACAGCTGATGAAACAAAAATCGGAAAACCTGTTACCATTTGCGTAATAATTGAGCCACGGAAAATTGAAAAGTACCAATTAAAGCGAACAATGAAATACAGTATACCAATCCATATGCATAAGGGACCATCTTCATAATAAAACTTTTAGCAACTTTGAAAACTCCAATGGCAAAAACTCGTTTTTACTAAATATTTCAAAACTGCAGTAAAAAAAACTCCTAATTTTAAATTTCAATTCATTTGGTTTAAGAGTTTATGAGTTTCGAATATTAGAAATATTGAGTTCACAATATTAAAATAATTCACGGGATATTTATGAATATCTTCGGAAATATTCATCATACCTCTCCAATGTTTTTTATTATGTTAAAGTTCAAACGGCCAAATAAAATTTGTTTTTGATTATTAAAATAATATCTAATATGAATTATAAATTATACAAATCATATTTGATATACGGAAATTGAAACCTTACCGTATTTTACGTACCATACAGAAATTGTAGCGAAAACCGAACGGCAGTGTTTTTAATGGTGGTTAAAGAGGGCATGGCGTAGTTAAAAAAGTAAGAAGAAAATAAAGGTTACTTTATGCTTTAAAACCGTTGTCTAGTGACATTTCTTAATTAAGTTATTTAGAAGGCATATTGGTAAACTTATCTCAGTAAGCGAAAAAAGAAGAAAAATCAACGATGTTATAAATTTTTTGATTTAAACAGGTTTGATCAAAAAAGTGGAGTTCAGACCTACAAGTTAGTTTTTATCATGTTAGAAAACCCCATACGCGTTTTATAGAATATCTCGAGTTTTAGTAGTCAGAATGATGCCAAAATTTTAACCTAGCTTAACCAAATAGACTGTAATCCGATTATGATATCAAAATTCATGTATTGCCATTGAAAATTTTAAAGTTGCTGCAAATGCAAATATGAAGACGGTCCCTTGTGCAAATTTTATGCAAATTAATTGGCATATTTCGTTGTTTACTATCGATTGGCACTCTGAATATTCAGTAGCGTAATGATCGCGCGAATGGCAACATTTTTTCAGAGTTTTGTTTCACCGGCTGTACATTTAATTTTTAACGTTTGGAAACGAAATATATGACCGGCTACTTTCCCATACCTTTCCAAAATATATAATTTGTGGTTAAGCAAACTTACTTTTCCCAAAAGCATAATGTTTGTATTATTTATAATTGAACTTTCTCATTTGCGGCATCTAAATATGTAGTCACGTTCTCCATAAGAAAACTCGTTTGTAATCAGTAAATGCCTTTCAATCATTAATATTTAAATTATTAATATTGAAATTCATATCCGTCTATGTAGCTTCATGCAATTTAAATTAAAAAAAAAAAGTTGCGTAGACACTGCACATTTAGAAAATCATCTAATGTTGTTATGCATAACGAAGTCCATATTTTCACGTCTAATTCTGTGCTAAGGTTAAGTCACAACCATTGAAGTAATGTAGTAGTTAATGTTTACTTTATTTTTGGTTAAATCATAATGTTGAAATAATCAATAATAATCATCCTTTATTGCCATATTACATTATATATAATTGTTATTTATAGTAAAAAGACAAAAATATACATAATATTGCATATAATGAAAAGTGGTTAAAGTATTCGTGTTGTAAATAAATAAATGAAACTCTTGTTTGTTTGAATTTTTATGGCGCAAGTGTTGGAATGAAAATTTTATGTGGTAGTGGCGCCCTTTTATTATTTATTATTATTTAATTAAGTGATAAATTAGATTATTTGATTAATTGGTAAATTACTAATTTGGATTATTTATGGTTGAAGAAGGGCCGTTCAGTTCAACCATTGGTACTACTGGTGCAAGACCAGTTTTTGTTCGCCAATTTAATAAGTTTTGATTGACTTAAAATGATGATTTATGAAATCACCCATTTTAGTAAGCATTTACTTTCTTAGCTTTTGGTTAGGTTCTAACCATTCCAACAGACCGGATCGTATAGTGTTTAGACAAACAAAAATTGCGTTGATTAAAGAAACATTAATAATTATAATAGCAATAGCTCACGGTTCATAAACTACAGCAATGAGACCAGAGATTAATTAATAATAAATCAATATTTATTATGGAAAAAAACGTACTAAATAAAAATTACAATTAAAACATTACAATTTCTTTTGAGGTCTAAATTGCCAGGATATTCAGTTTTTTATACTAGCTACACAGCAACGAGAATAAGTTAATTTCTTTTCACAACCTCAATTTATAATGTAATTTAGTTTCAAGATTAAAAATTAGTTTATAATTTCTTTTCAACAAAAGAGAAAAACCAGTTTAAAGATATTTCTGGAAGAATTTCTCCAGGTCTCAATACACAATTTGTGTCAACTCTAAAGCCACTATGGCACCGAAATCATTAATTCGCTTAATAATATTACGTGGTGCCCCACCACAACGAAAAATTTCTCCCTTTACAAATTTGGAGATTAACATATTATCAATCGTTTTTCTTTTCTTTTAGGAATTAATACTGTTTCGAACACAAAGTTACATTAATCTATATATCCTTCTCACATGGTTACACCAAATATTTACCAAAAGCCAATTTTTTCAAATAATGCAAATTTTAAATAGCATAAAGGACGATTAATGAAATTTATGAAGATTAAGGGGACGTTACTTAAACGTTATTTAATGGTTGGAAGGGAGTTTAGGGGGGGGGGAATAAGAAAAAGGAAATATTTCTTTCTCACCACTTTAGCGACATGTCTTTGTTTCCAGACCCCAGCACAAACTGGCAGTGGATGGCAAAGAATATTTTCTGCTCGCTATGAGGGGTTGCCAAACTTGACATCCTTAGAGCTATTCCCATTGGAGGAGAGCTACCGCTCCCTCCGTCCATAATTGATTATATTCATCTTTTTGGTCTAAGTTGGCGAGCCAGATGGGCCCCCTTCTTTTCACCCACTTTTCGGGGAAAAACCGAAGCAATAATTCCTCTTTTATGATGACATAAGTTTGTGAAACTTACAATTGCAGGTGTCCGGTGGTTTTGGTTGTGTACAACTGAAGTGGTAGAGATAACGAGGGTTTCGTCCGGTTTTCTGTTAACGGTCCTGGAAGAAGTTCCCTTTTATGGCTTGAGAGGTCAAAGGTGAAGTAAGGTCCAGAGTTCTTACTGTAACCGTCTCATTACTGAGATGAAAATGGTGCAATCTTGGAGGGGCCTGGTAGCAGAAATAAAGGGAATGCTTAGCTAAACTTTTTTAGTGGCTTTATAGCCCAGCTGCACCTCCGAATTCGTTGGGAAAGGCGGTTAACGAGGGTGACTCATACATAAAAGAAAGAACGTTACGCTTTTAAAGCTTTAGGTCAATACATTGGAATTTTTTAGAAATGATTGCATAATATAATACAATACGTAGATCAATACTTTCAATTAATATATTTTTAAATTAGGAATATATTCGAAATTGAAATCAATTTATAAGTACAATATGATGTGACAATGATAACAAAATATATGAAGAAATGTAGTAATACATAAGACAGATCAGGCTGTGAAGAATATAAACATTTTAAATATAAAATTAATTAAATTAAATTCTAATTTTCATTAAAACCAATCCTGCAGCACATTGACAATTGTAGTAGATATTCCACGGATGAAAGTCCTGTTGGAATATACGGCAGCCCTCGAATGGCTGCAAAACTCAAAAATTGTCAATAAGTAACAGTAAAATATTTCGTTTTTTTTTTGTATATTTTTAAGCCTCTGGTTACAAGTACAAAAGAAAAAAAAGATTGTAAATTGTTACAATTTAAAAAACTGAAAAACAAAAGTTGAAAAAAAAAATGATGAGTTCGTGCTGGGGTTGATGAAGCGTAATCACTTGTTAATTATTTTTATATGTATATTCATGAAAAAATTATTTTTAGCAAGGATAACTGTTATGTTGGGATTTCAAACCTACACAAGAGCATCTAGGCTATACTGCGTCAAAAACGGTAAAATCAAATACTCTTTGCAAAAGCTAGTACTCTGTAAATGAAAGGCATTCCGAAACAAGTTGGTTTTTATAGTAAGAAAAATTGCCAATTACGGAAGCTTATACTAACTTTACGTACAAATACTTATTTTCTTACGTCACCAGTCCCAGTTTTTTCCTTAAAAGTAGATTGTTCTAGAAAAGGCGAATTTACTTTTATCTCCTAGTCCTTCTATTTCTTCTATTGAAAGAAGCGGGTCATAGTGCTTTTTTTAGTGAGTGGTTTTTGTCAAGAAAAGGGTGGTCGAATTTGGTTCAGATTGTCTGGATTTCAACTAGTATTAACTCCAAAAATATGGATTTCTCAACATTTTCGCGTTAACATTTCTAGCTTAGAATGTTGCAAGAAATCTCGCTATATAACTTTCTTTCGGTCATTAACGAACCCATTGCCTTTATGCAATATATTTTATCCTTATTATTTTTTGTTAAAACCTATATATTTTCAACGAAATTTATAGGACATGCTCCATTTCGAAGAAAGAATATAACTCGAAAGAATTCCGTCGGAAAATTTGAAAAAGTACGTTTGTTTCACATTAAATGTTTTTGTATGTTAACTGGGTGTGCTAAAAAGAATAAAATTATAGAAATTCCCGCAAAATGTGAAGGATTCAGGAAGTAGGTCATGTTTGCGTTAACAAGATTCGGCTGTATTTTCAATATTCATCACACAGTTATGTATTTCAGTACACAACTAAGCTGAAGCAATAGTGAAAGCATTGCATCGATAAGGTTTAGTGCGTATAACATACAGACATGTTTTGGATTACATTCATCGGTATACGGCGTTGTTTGTATATATATTAATTCATACGTTTTCCAGCGTGAAACAAGTGCACGTTCGTTGGATTACGTTTATTTTCGCTCATTTGTCAGATGGGGCAGGTTTTGCGGAATACTCAATGTTGGAAATCATTACATAAATATACATTCATAATTATGAATTTAAGAACACTAATACATTCGACATCAAAGCAACGAAAAACTTTTGCGGAAAATTTCCGCGAAAATAAGTGACTTTTCTTGCTTAAAGCTTATGGAAATAATGTCTACAAAGTATATATCAAAAACCTTATGCTTAATTAAAAAATAAAGGTAAATTTAATACTATAACAGTCGTTTGAATTTAGCGACATATAAATAGGTAAATACTTATCCAATAAACTTCCTTGGAATTAAGAAAAAAATAATCATATATTTTCAACTGCACATTAGCACATTGCCCGAAAATTCAAATCCATACGTAACGTGCACAACTAATTTCATCATTTGCAGTAACATCAAAGAACAATGTGCAGCACTTGCAATCTAACGTTTCTACTTTACTTTTTATTCATTTTGTGCACAGCAGTGTGATTGCTTAAGTTACAAAATGGTGCACCATCAAAAGATCAATGAACTTTAAATGAAGGACTTCCGATGGATATATATGCTTCGATTTCCTTTATCTATGCCTTTCACAAAATAGTGCTACAGTCGCAATGGAGGAAAGTAATTCCCGCCATTTGGAGTAAGCTTCAGAAAATTACCTTCGCAGCAGAGTCAATGCTTATGTTACTAAATGTGCACCACTAAAAGATCAATAAACATTAATGGAAGTGCTTATGATGCATGTATACGGTTCACTTTCCCGTATATAAACTTTTCAGAAAATAGTACTAAAATCGCAATAGTGTAACCAAAAATCAGTAACCCGAAAACGGCTCTTAAATCTGAAATAGAGATCGGCTTTAAATTCCCTTTTGGTTCACTATTTAGCTTTTCCTTTAAACCGAGTCTAAAAATCATATTTTGCATTAGCTTTTGATAAAGCCCTGACTGATAAATACGCAAAATCATTTTATCAAAAGCTTTAACGCAGCAAAATTTTTTCCGGAATAATATTGCTTTGGGGGCTATTTTGAGACTGTCCTGCGAAACAAAAATTTCATCCTGTTGTCCAACTTCAGAAACAAGCAGTGTCAGGTACGATTTTGACCCCATTAACGCATAACCGGCCATCGTCTTTCCAATTGCATCAATGTCAGATAACGCAATACTTTCCGGATGTGCACGAAGGTGTAGACCCAACGCATTTAAAATTCCTTTCTCAGCTTGTTGCAACTCCTGTTCGAAGTAGCTACCTTTAAATGCAGTAACTCTGGCCCGGCTAGATCGACAAACCTCAGAAAGTTCTTCAAATGTCTTAATTTGATGTAGCATAATAGGTGCCATGAGGAACGACAACAATAATCCAGTGAAACTAAACATTAATACTCGTAAAGGAAATGCACTCAAAATAAAAAATATTTTTGAGACACCACTGCGCAGAAAATTACCGAAACCACGGTTACCGATCAGAATTTCCATCATCGAAAACATACGGCTCCAACCTCCTTCTCGGCTTTGTTGACAATGTCCAAAAGAAGATTGAAGAAATGAAAATACTCCAGAGCAAAGAAATAAGGAAACGATAAATAGACACCAAACCGTAGGTTGGAAAGGGTGGACAAAAAAGAAAGTTTGGGATGCAGTTCCGGATTTTTTTATCATAAATGAGTCATAATCCACGTCATTGGGATATGCATTGTCAGTGACTTGTGATCTTGCATATGTCAAAACTAGATTGTTCATAGCCATATCGGCTTCGTTTCTCTCAAGCATACCAATCATGCCTGTCCATTTGCCATCTTCTGTTAAACTACCCCATTGTCCATCTTTAGGAATTACTAAATCGTATGTAAAATTCAAGGCCTTCGATAATATTTTCAGTAGTTCAAAATTTATACCATCGATACCTTCATACCCGCCATTGTCTTTTGCTCGGATTTCAAAATACTTTGTATAATTGACCGTTGCTACCCGAAGATGCATTTTGTTGCTCATATGGGAACCACCTTCTAGTGCTTACGTAACGGAACGAATGCCAAACTGGAATCTTTCTGGCTCCATGGTTATAACGTCGTTCCTCATTTAAAAACCTAATGAAGAGTTGTTAACACGTCATAAGATCGTGCAAAAACAATTGGGCCGTTTACATTAGCAGAAGTATGAGGTTTGGGCAAATGGAAATTGTTTTTCTTGAAACATTAGTCTTCACAAAATCGAAGTATAAAGACTCAGATCACGAAACCTTGCTATTATATTTTATTGTTCTTCTAAATGCAAGTTTCCGAATAAAAGCCTTCGCCTCATAATAGGAAAAGTGATGAGTAAACAATAACATATATGCGTGCATATGCTAATTTCTATTATATCTCGTTACATTAGTTACGAAGCAAATATGAGAAAGCTGGATTCAGATCTATAAATGTCAAATATTTTGTGTGCTTCGTTTTCCACTGGGATGCGCAACGACTGTCGAAGAATTTACCATTGTATCGATCGACGTTCCGTCAATGTTGAGAAATCGTCCATGTGTTCTATATAATATCGATTTTACATAATAATTCGAGTTATTTGCCATTTAGTCTTACGTTTTAACAACTGAAAATCCTAGTTTGAATAAAGCCATCCAGAATCACTGAATTACGATTATTTACGCTCAGGCTTAACCACTGTTTAACTGACTAACTGCACGAAAACTTTTTTATAGTTTTATTGACCGCAGGTGTCGGGCATCCAGAAGCGCAAGTGAAACAGACCAAATGAAGCTTACCATAATCAAATATAAATTGAAAAAGGCCTGTGCCTCTATATTGACTGATTGCCATTGCACACAAGTAATGCATAGCAAAACCTTTGAAAATTTTCTCCTATATTTAGCTGAACATGAACCTTGCTGTAATTTTTCTATAAAAATTTAACTAAGAATGTTTTCTGTAGCTACCTTTCTGAAAACCAACATTTTCTGGCTATGATTTTCTGAAAGAAAAGTCTGACTTTTTCAAGTTCGAATGACGTGGTCCCTCTCGAATTTAACACTTCTCGAAGGGTGTTTTCTTTAATTATTTTGCAAGGATTTGTTTACTTACCCTTTTTTTTATATTTACCCCACTTTTATATCTTCTCACTATAGATTTTGCATTTCTATTGAATTGCAAAACTAATTTGGAATAACTGAATTTGAATACCATAAAAATTGAAATTTTTTTAACGAGAAAAACCCGAAAAACAATTATCGTGAAATACCTGAGTTGATCTTGATGTGTTTACATGTATTTCATTTTAACCTGACTTTTTATTATTAAATTAAGTAACACGTAGGCCCAAAAATGCAAATAATACGAATTTAGTTAATTATTTTAAGTTTTAGATCATTTTGAAGTGGTAATTTAGTGTTCAAGTGATATATGACCAGTATGATAAGAGTAACATATGGGTTTATGATGGAATTAGGTTTTATAGGAACACTTGAATTTTTGTGTCTGTATTGTATGTTTTTTGTACTTTTTAACATTACAGCTTTTTCTTTTTACAAGTTTGTGAAGCTTGAAAATCGGCTGAATGAAGGAAAAGTATATCCTAAATGATGATCTAAATTGCCAGTTACGTTTTATTTC
>QLNU02014819.1:0-12246 GCA_006491805.2 Dysdera silvatica
GAAATATAATATTAATTAATAAGGATTAATTACAAATGGTGTTTTACATCTGCGGAAAAATTGCAAAGCCGGCCTTGCACAATTTTAAATTAAAGCAATATCATTAAAAGGAAACAATACTTTCCCTTCTATGAAAAATAATGAGATGGTTTAATTTTTTTTAAATTTCCCTTTCCTAAAAATTATACAAATTAAAATTTGCTTCAGTTTTGTTTACATTTTTTAAAATTGTCAAAAGCGTTCACAAATCGAAACTTGTTTTCTCATTTTAAGTTTCACGAATTAAATTTTATGTACACTTTTAAAATTATCGAAAATTGTCACAAATTAAAAATCTATAGAGTTTCATTTTAGAAAAAATATCTTAAAATTAGCAAAACACAAATAAGAACAAAAGTTTTTATCACTTGTTTGTATTCATAAAAATGAAATAAAAATGTTACATCAGTGCTTAAATTCTTTTTCTCAAATTGTTATCCTGTCAAAACATCATAATAGACATCAAAAACGAGATCCACAAAACTCAATGTTTTAACATAGGTCTCCAAAGAGGATACGTTAGTGTTATTAGCTACAAATACTCTAGCAATTGAATTTCCCGCCAAAATTCTTATCATCCCTCTCAGGGGACAAAGGTAATAATAATCCATCATAAGATGTAAAGATCACACGAATTTATACAATAATTTCTGCCACCCACGCATAGATTATAGCTCAAACTAGAGCTTTTTTCTTTTTGGAGAAAAAGAGACGCTTTCCCCATCCTGGATTCGAACCAGGGTCCCTCCGTTTAGCCCGGAGTGTCTCTCGAATTTCCCGCTAAAATTTCTTATTAGCACACCCCGCCCTCAGGGGTCAAAGGTATAATTAATTAGCCTTCGTAAGATGTACTCATTAAACATTCATAAAAATCTTATCAGCACGCCCCCTCCCCCTCTCCACCCCAGGAGACAAAGGTGTAATTAAAAATTAATCATAAGATGTAAATATTACATCACACCATTTTCCCGCCATAAATCCTTATCAGCACCACATCTCTCTACCCCATTCCCATCAAAATCCTTATCAGCAAGCCCCGCCCCACCCCCAGGGGTTAAAGGTCGCCGCGCCACCGAACTGACCGGATAATTACTTACGTGTCCTATGAAATTGCCACGTAAGTCGTAGGGTTGATATATATGGACATTGCTTACGTTTCACAATAATAGTAATTAATGGAAGAAGTCGATTTTTAAAGCAGACTTTTTATTATTATTGAAAAAAATATAGCATTTAGTACCTAAACTATCGAAACGTGTCTTAGGAATGCGCCTAACACCTCTGTAATACATTTCTATTTTTTCTACGAGAACTTGTTAGGTTGCGGAATGCAGTATAATCGTATTTTTTACGATAATTTTCGTTGAATCTTCTCGTAAGCTTTCTCATAAACGTTTTGCCGAACTCATTATTTTAAGAGGAAAGCATAGCCGCAATTACGACTTTCGCAAAAAACATCTTAAAAGTAAAGCTGCAGCTTTAACGAAGGACGCAATTTTGCTGAAACATACCGTATATTCTTGATTTAAAAAAAACAACAGACTTATCCAATTTTATGTTATTTATCTTTTTTTGTGGAAAATATTGCATAAATATAACCTATCGTTGGAACAACAACGAAAACATAGGGTGTTGAAATTGAAAAACATCAGCCTGTAAAAAGCGGGTAAAAAATTGTATTTATCAAATGTGACCGAGAAACAAATGCAATATAAACATGTAATTCTTTAATGATAATATAGAGAATGGGTTTTTAAAAAAAATATTTTTTGGGGGGAATCCAGATAGAGCAAATTGCCCGCGAATTTACTTATGAAATGGAATACGAAAAATTACATCACAGTTGAAATTGACGAAGAAATGGAGACATTATCAATTCACGAATTCGAAGGAATAGAAAAAAAACAACAAAACGCACATACAAGGAAACCTGGCTGACAAAAAGCAGAAGAATATTTTTTTGAAGCTTCTGTTTGAGAAGATAAGTTTTAATTTGACGTTGAATTTTTTCAGAAAATTTCAGTTATTCGGGCATAAAACGCTAAACGAATCTTCACCGTTGCGTGAAAAAATAACTTTCCAGGTTATTTTTCTTTGATCTAACGTAATTTGTCACCTGAATTGGATGAGAAAAAAGTGGACAATTTTGTACAGATGCTGTTTCTCAAAGCCTTCCAATTTCACTATAGCAATTTGTGAAATCTCACTGACAATTCGAAGAAACTCCTCTAATTAGAAAAATAGTATTTGCCATTTATACTTATACAAGGATATATTTATTGCTCATTTTGATGTTTATGCTGGAGCAGTGGTATATATATTAATAGCCTTTTAGGTTTTCTTTAAATATTTATCGAGGTGGTCGTTTGGCTAGGCATGTGGGAAGAAAGGGTTCCTGCGGGATAAAATGGCTTTAGGACTTGTGTCATAAGGAACATAAAGTGGTTCCAATTTTATCATTAGTATTAGTTTTAAATTAAAGGTTTAAAGTTTGGTTAAATGGTTTAAAGAGTTTGGCTAAAAATTTAGATATGGAAGTATACGTACCATGCAACTTGCTATTCCAGTAGAATTTCAGAAAACTTTAACTCTCCGGGCATCCTATTAGGTTCCGTGGGAAAGGGAGGTGCTCAGAGGACTCAAGATCCCCTCATTGGATAACAAAGTATATTGTCCTCTTTGACGCTGAACCTGTTGACCCTTTTAAAGCCCTTTGAGTCCCATACCCCATAATTTTTGAATTGCTGCGTCCCTGCTTTTTGCCGCTTTCTCACCTTTGTCAAGTTATTTAAAACGTCTATATCACTATTCACTTGATCTTGAATTTTGATCGAATTTGCAAGAAATCTGACGAACAATATAAAACAGGCAAGTGGAAGAAAATCACCTAAGGTCGATATTTAAATTTAGCGGGTTTCAATTAACATTAATTCGCAACTCTCTAATCCGCAGCTCTCTAATTCGCAACTCTCTAATCCACAACTCTCTAATCCGCAACTATCTAATTCGTAGCTCTCTAATTCGTAGCTCTCTAATTCGAAACTGTCTAATTCGAAACTGTCTAATCCGCAACTCTCTAATTCTCAAGTAACTCGGTAGGTTTTCAGCGTTAACAATAGCCATCATTATTGCATTTACAGAAGACCTTTGCCTTGTCCTTTTCATTGCGTATAGACAGGCAGACAGGAAAGCCAAAAGCAATAGTGGGTTCAATATCTATTGAAACTCGATAATAAAGAAAAAATATATTTGAGCTGCAAAATAATAACAGGTGAAGTAAAACTCTTAAAATAGTATTGATAGCTCTCGTAGAACCTCCCTTAGAATATTTTGCCAACAAGCTATTTATTTATCCTTTAACTAAAACCATGCAAATGGAATGAGTTCTACAGCTTAAATTCCGTATTTGAACAATATTCTTAGCTGTGAATTAAAATTCCTTATGCACAAACCTTTTGTTTCCATCGAAAACCCTCTCCTTTTTCATCAAAACTTCTTCCTCTTTTCATGAAAGCAAAAAACACCCCTTTTTCAAACCATGTGCACGAGCCTGCTTACAACTATAACCGTATCTCGATGATACGAGATGTGGGGTTCCACGCTACAGTCGTGTGGTGAATTTTTTCGTATAGTGAATTCCTTTGTATAATCAACCACTTCTTAATTTTGAGTTTGTACGCAATGTGAAGTAGGCAGGCACTCCATAATTTTGATATACCCGTGAAGAGTTAAAAACCCCATGGAAAGGTTTCTTCATTGTATTCTCTTTTTCTTACCTCGTCCAAATTATTCATATCTTTGACAGTGGCCCCACAGAAGTAACATTTCTGAGTCGGGCAGTTTGATGCCAAAGAGTTACACACCTAATCATCAAACATTATCTCAAAAAATTACGATTTTATAGAAACTGTGTGCTTCAATATTTTTTTTTGTGACGGAGTTTGTTGATTTGTCTCCTTATATGTACCATTTCGTTGACAATCTTTTGCCGTTTCTTTTACGAAATGAAATCTAATTGGTCTGCAAAATTTAGTCGATGACGTCCGGGGATTTTGCCAAAAAACTTTCTTCTGATCTTCGGTATTCTCTCCAATTAACTGAAATGGTACACGAAAGACGATATTAAAATACTGGAATCGTCAAAAAATCCTTTCAAAACCTGCTGCCTGTAACGATTAGAACTTCCACATCCATCACATCCCCATTTAAAAATATAAGATCAGAAGGCTCCTTTTCCCTCGTAGAATGATTTAAAGTAAAATTTTCAATCATGACAAGTCTATTGATTATCAGATCTACAATGGATTGTAGCTTAATTTCGGTTATCAGCATTTCTGAAGGTGGAGGGAATCACAGTTTCTTGGCTTTAGAAACCACGTCATATGACAAGTAAGGTTTTACCCCCATTTCCATTTCCCTTTGCGCAATACATTTTTTTTATAAGTTTACAAGAAACTAGCAAAGCCAATGCTTCGTCATAGAATGAAGTTTTTTGTATTATACATTTTTAGTTGTTCGTTTTGGCGAAGATAATAGTGTTTTTAACATTATCCATCTTCCTTGATTTCCTCAATTTCTTCTGGACAGCGAAACAAAGTTCGTTTACAGATTGCTCAACTAACAGTGATTTTATTTTTGTTTATTTTTGATTTTGACTCACAAACTGAAAAAAATTTAGAAGGCCAGCCAATATCTAATGTTGAAAAGGTGCGGAAAATACGTGTTAGAAATTTTTATTGTACCTTCCAGCCAATGTTCATGTTTGACTGATAATTTCGAGTAGGTGCGGTTACATTGCAACCCAGTATTGTCTAAGAAACTACAAAAAAAAAGACCCCAAAATTCTAAAATTTTCCCTTTGAAATATACGCGACATGTTCTTTAGATTGAATTTAGTTTTGATTAATTCAAAAGGAATATTTTTTTCTTCAGAAATCTCCTGGATAATACTGTTATTCTCCCTTAGTCTTTCCACGAGCTCCATTTTCTTTATCACGATTTTTCTCCCTAAAACAATAAAATATGATTCCTAATTAATCAGGCGAAACTGGGCAGCTGAAATTGAGTAAATTACAAACTACATTAATCATAGCACTCGAGTGTTGTTCAGGTTTCAAGTTCCGTTAGGTTCCTGAAAATCTGGAGCTTAAAGAATAATTTCATTTTCGAAAACTTTTTCCTTTTTCTGTTCTTCAATTGTAAATTTTTTTACAGCTAAAATGTATATATATATAACACTTTATTTCACCACTACAATTACAGTCCACTTTTCACACATACTGACTTGCCTCGCCTTCGTGGCGAAAGCTTCTGATTCGCCGGTTATTTATTAGAAATATAGGCTTTCCTCTCTATAAATTCACATCATTCCAATATCACTAATTAATACTCTTGTGTTTGCACTTGTTTAACTTTTCCTTGGGTAATTTTAGACTTTTGACTACCTAGATTACATTAAACGTCTCAGTGTGCTTCGTTTGGGAACCGAACACATAACCTGTTGATAAACAGTTTTCTTACCCATTAAATTGTTGTAACCTATTACTTACCCATTGTTTACTCACTACAAGTATTGTTAGTTATCCATTATTTTTTATATAGCAAAGAAACTCAGTTCTCACGTACACTGTGTATATCGGTTGTTTCGAGGTAGTATCTTATTGCGTAGACCAGAGGTTTCCAACGTGTGGATCTGAGCAACCTGAGGTGCCACGGAGAGAGAGAGGGGGGTGCCACGGAGAAAGGTCCGGGGTGCCATAAGGCGTACCTGATCGTTCGAAAAGCAACCTGAAAAAAAAAAGAGATAGTAACTATATCAAGGCTTAGTCCACAATTCGAAAAAATGTGCAATGAGAAGCAAGCAGTCTTACCCGTCGCACTAAACACATATGTGCCTCAAGAGCATGTGGAATGTTTTTGTAATTTTATTTGTATTTCCTTTGTATTTTCACCTATGTTTTCCTACCAATTATAGTACGTGTGTGAATTTTAAATACGAGTTTTACTAATTTCTTACACTTACACGATTTCTTCTTCATAGTCGTACAAATATGAAATATAGTCATCATAGATATTATATGATTAAGGGGCCGTGAATATAAATTCTAATTTTCTAAGGATGCCACCACTAGGGAAAGTTCGGGAACCGCTGGTGTAGAAAGTGGCGGATTTACCAGTAGGCTGTGTAGGCTATATAACCTACGGCGGCGAATATTTCGACGAAAAATTTGTCGACGAGAAATTTGCAATGGCGGGGCTGACTTTTTTGGTGGCTAGCCGAACTAATTTCGAACTGTTATGTTCGGAATCGTAGCTAGACATTGGCAAAGGGAGAGCTGCCAATGGCGCCGAGAAAGGCTCAAAAGTCGCCAAATTTAATACTTTGCGCAGACGAATTTGAAATAACCGCCAAGGATGTCAAATTAAGAATTTAACGAAAGCGCTAAAATATCTGTTATGCATTTCGTTTAAGATTAGGGGGCAAAATATTCACCCCACAGGCGGCAAAGTCTCAAATCTGCCTCTGGGTGTAGACCGTGGTACATCGCGTAAAAAAATTGGACCTTAAGCACAATTGAGAAGCATCGTAAAACGGGGTAATTTTGTACTACTACACAGCGATGCCTATAAACAATCATTATATCACGATGATCTACAACTATTGTTTGGGGAAGATCATTTTTCTTTTATTCGGCGATAGAGCATACAAACAAAATAATCATCGATTGTTGAATAACTTTTATTAAGGACATAAAAACGTGTATATTTGTCAGTTGTCATTTTTATGGGCAAACTATTTTATTTTTTATCGGACGGTAAGTTTACCAACTTGGACGTTCACAGATGAAATACCGCATGTAATCGACAGCTAATAAGTTTTCTCTGCTGAAAGCATTAACCTGACTAACAAGCTTTGTATTTTGCAATCTATCTTAAGATTAATTGTCCATCTATATCGTTTCTTAGAGTGGGTGATAATCATTTAGATTTCGCGGGTCGCGTAATGATTTCAACTGCGAAACGCAGGCTGTACCGAATACGTAATTTCATTATGCGGATCCAATGCCAGAGTGCCAGATAAGGAAATACGGCAAAACTCTGACAATACGAACTTCGCTTAGTTCAAATGCTGCTTAACCAAAATGGCCCGCGGGACTTCATTTTATTTTAATGGATACTCGTTCAATATTTTCGGCCAAAACGCTTGCATTTATGGTCTAATGTACTTCGGTCTTAAGAGAGAAACCAATACAAATGGTAAATATGAAACATACAAAAAAAAAAGTGTATATTTTGTACATGTCGGATTCATAAAAAGATATTGTATTACTTATTACTGCCTGAAATCATACTGCGCTACCGATGTCTATTATCAGTATATCCATTAACTTAAAAAAAGTAAATTTTCTGTTAACAATTACTGCTTGAGTTAATAGCGGGTTTCAATAGATATTGAACCCGCTATTGCTTTTGGGCTTTCTGTCTGTCTGTCTGTTCGTCCGCAATAAAAAGGGTAAGGTAAAGGTCTTCCGTAAGTACAATAATGATAGCTGTTGTTAACGTTGAAAACCTACCGAGTTATTTGAGAATTAGAGTTGCGAATTAGAGAATGGCGATTTAGAGACTTTCTATTTAGAGAGTGGCGAATTAGAGAGTTGCGGATTATAGTTGCGAATTGGGGAGTTGCGGATTAGAGTTACGAATTGGAGAGTTAGGGATTACAGATTTACGGATTAAAGAGTTGCTAATTAGTGTTAGCTGAAACCCATTAAATTTGAATATTGACCTTAGGCGATTTTCGTTCACTTGCTCGTTAATATTTATTCATTAATTTTTGCATTTTTAAATTCATCTGATTTATTTTTAGCTATGATGTGTTGCATCCCGTTACACCAAATCGAAAGAATCCATCCTGACTTGACAATTTCTTCTCCGTAATAAAATTTTTAAAAATACTTCAGATTTGGAGGAAAACGTATAATCTAAACTTATCGTTAGTGCATTTTTTTGTCAGCACACGATGACCTAACATTAGTTAAATGTCGATATATGGTTTCGGAAACGGTTTGCAGAAGAGTGAATGGTGTAAGCCGGTTTCAATCTGTCAGCAACATGGCTGTTATGTCGACATGAAGACGATAAGCATTGCCAGATCCGGCAGCTGATGTTACTGCAAGATTCCGAAAATATATACGTTCACCATATTTGCTGTTTTACTCTAACCCACGATGTCTGCTATAATGAACTTTAAAACGGAGGGTAATATCCTCATCCCTCATCGGACTCATTGTAAACTGTTTATGTTGGACGGATTAGGCTGACGCGTGGACGGAAGCGGCGCTAAACAATTTGAAGTTTCGTTTAGAAATCCCATGTGCTTCTTATCTCTTGCAGATAAGAAATGACAAAAAAAGGGCCTGAAAAGTAAGATATTTATAGAGCAATTAAACGAATGGGAACGTATCCACGACAGAGTGATGCTGTCCAACTCAATGATAAAGCTGAAACTTTCTGATTTTTTTTTAACATTGCTAGAATTCGTTTACCAACAGATAAAATTGCATGTTTTGCATGACCAAAGGCGGCGAACTTCTTAAAAGTAATAAAAGAAGTTTGCATTAGCTTTTTACCGTTAAACATATTTTACTGAGAAAATCCATAAAATTTTCTGTATGATTAAAGGAAAAAAAAAAGACATTGATTTTTTTATTTTAGAGCAAAATTTGTGATCCTCTGATCTACTGGGATAAACAGAAATTACAGACAAAATATATTAACAAAAATAATATTTCAAAAAATATATCATCTTGTTAAATTTAAAATGAAATGGAAAATAATCCAATCAATAATAGCCCTTATGGAAATTATTAATTTTTGAAATGATCGTTTTAATTAAACTGTGTTAATTTGTTGTCCTTTTTCAATTAATTTAATAACAGCAGTGTCGTCTTCAAATTATTTGAAGCAAATAGTACTTTATTAAGTAGTTAAGTAAATAGTAGTTTATTAAATAGTCAAGTAAACAGTAGTTTATTAAATAGTCAAGTAAACAGTAGTTTATTAAATAGTTAAGTAAATAATAGTTTATTAAATAGTTAAGTAAATAGTAGTTTATTGAATAGTGAAGTAAACAGTAGTTTATTAAATAGTTAAGTAAACAGTAGTTTATTAAATAGTTAAGCAAACAGTAGTTTATTAAATAGTTAAGTAAACAGTAGTTTATTAAATAGTTAAGCAAACAGTAGTTTATTAAATAGTTAAGTAAATAATAGTTTATTAAATAGTGAAGTAAATAGTAGTTTATTAAATAGTTAAGTAAATAATAGTTTATTAAATAGTGAAGTAAACAGTAGTTTATTGAATAGTGAAGTAAACAGTAGTTTATTAAATAGTGAAGTAAATAGTAGTTTATTAAATAGTGAAATAGTAGTTTATTAAATAGTTAAGTAAATAGTAGTTTACGAATGTGTGCGAAGTCGATACTTCTATCTGACGAAAGTACCGCCTAGTCTGTTCAAGTTGTTTTTATAGGATTGTGGAATGTTATGAGCAAACTGCTCAAACAGTTTCAAAAATGCTGGAGTAACAAATTCAATAATGATATTATTTATAGTCCGTACATTTTCTCTCTCTATTTTCATGAATCCGCCAAAAATTTTTTTATAAAACAAATTAAAATGACGTTGGCTTTGTAGTCACGAATTTAAAATTTTTACTTTGCTAAAAAATTACTCATTAAAGTGATGTTCAATTTGTCAACGAGGTTTCAGACAAAGCATGCAGCAAACAAAGCACCATTGTTTACAAAATTTAAAAAAAAAATTAAATATAGAATATTATAAATAAAAAATAAGAAAATTTAAAAAAAGTATTTGATAAAATAAGGTAAATAATAAACCTCGTACAATTTGTCACAATTTAATAAAAAATGTATAAAATCGAAAAAACGATCATTTCAAAAATTAATAATTTCTATAAGAGCTATTATTGACTGGATTATTTTCCATTTCATTTTAAATTTAACAAGATGATAGATTTTTCTTAAATATGATTTTTGTTAATACATTTTGTCCGTAATTTCTGTTTATCCCAGCAGATCTAAGGATCACAAATTTTGCTCTAAAATAAAAAAAATCAATGTCTTTTTTTCCTTTAATCTTACAGAAAATTTTATAGATTTTCTCAGTAAAATATGTTTAACGTTAGAAAAAACTACTGCAAACTTCTTTTATTACATTTAAAATTTAATAAATAAATAATCGTATTTTCATAGTTATTTCGCATAAGAATAATTTACCATTCATACCAAAATTTCATTAAAAGAGATTATAAAAAAAGTGTTTGCCGATTAATGTTTATGAAGAATTGATCTTTTATTACGATGTAATTTCACAGTCCATCTAAAATTTGGCTGTCGACTGGGATTGTACTTGTTGGCTTAGTTATTGTTTGTTTGGATTTTTATGGCGCAAGAGCATCTGGGCTATAATGCGCCAAACATGGTAAAAGCTGGCTTAGTAAGGTGCGAGTATACCCGAAGGTATATGGACGGTAGACCAGTAACTTCCGGGTGTGAAACTTGTCTCGCAGATTTGTATTTTGATGCGTTTTAAATAGGTATTGCTCCCCGAGAATGTAGAGACGTATGCTCAGAGTTAAAATTGTGAAGACACAATCCACTAAGCTGAACAATACGTTTCTTTACAACTGCATTCACCAGGCCGCCCCAAAAGAGAGAACGAAATATAGAAATCGTGGAATACACTTCTGGTGAAAAAACTTCCACTTTAAAATGGAATGGCCAGAGCCCGGTATTGGTAGTGGGGAGACGGGTGCTCTACCTCACTGCCTGCTCTTGAACGTCTCTTCTCGACTTCTCAAATCCCTCTTCGAGTCAGCCTCCGCTCTTTAGCAATTCGTAAAGTGGTCAGCTTGCTGTTTAGTTAACCCATGTCAAGGACAATCTGACTCAGATATATGGCGTCACGTTATATTGGCGACTGGGCATATCTTTTAATATCAGGCCCTTGTTTAGTTCTTGGGATATCATAGGTATTTTCGTTGGAGTGGGTATTTTCAAGGAAGGCTGCCTTTTGAAGTTCGATGTACTTCAATTTCGTCAATTCTAATTGTATTCAGGTGGTTTTCAAAATTTGATGGATCTGCACCCAATACTTCTATTACTATTTGAACCACAAGTGCTACTTGTTGCCATAACCTTTCGATTTCAACTTGAAAATCTTTATATTTAAGGACTTTATCAAATTCCTTTTTCCCCAATTCTTGACTCACCAGGAACAATCACATCTCTCATCCATACTTGCTTTTTTTCTACTATTGTTTGGTGTAAATGGCGCAAGGTGCTTGCCAGTTTGGATTCGGATGACCCAAAAGGTTCTGACTTGGTGATCTTCAATAATCTTATCAGCTTCGTTTAATCTGCCAGTTTTTGTCTACTATTATATTGTCTTTTTAATACAGGTTCCAATGAATCATCGAAATTACTTATTATTGCGCTTCAAGCAGTCCGTGTGCCTAGATCAGATGATCTGCTGTTTCTTTCGCATCTTTGCGCACACGGTATTTGCTATCGATGGACGATTTTTCTATTTCCGATTTAATTACACTCATTTTCAATACATGTTCCCATGCAGCCATTAATAATCCTTCTATTTCTTTCTTCAATGAATTTTTTAGCCACTGCGAAGTCTTTTCATTTTTAACTATTTTTATGGTGATCTTAAAATGTTGTCGTTGTTGGCTTTATTGTGCTATTGCTGTTTCCTTCTAAAGGAAGTGCCTTCCTTAAATTCTTCTTTGATTCCTCGAGTTTCAATAGCTTTCTTCGTTTACTTCCTTCGGCGTTCTTTCTGAATTCATTATTATTTTTATTATTGAAATGTCCTTTTAAATTTTTTTTCATCGTTGGACAAATTGACACGACTTGAACCAACGAATATTTAAATCATCTTTAGCATTTTTAACATGCTGCGATACGAAAGCATATTATTTTTTGCAAACTTAGATCCGCAGACGAACTTTAAGCTAACTTCAGATCGAAACTTGTAAAATGAGCCTCTTTAAAGAGGACTTCGTCTAAGAATAGATTTCTCGTTGATACCAGGTGGCTTTCTTAATTTAAGCCACGCTTTATCTTAAAATATTACATCCTAATTAATTAATATCTTAATTAAGCCTACAATAGAG
>QLNU02014819.1:12346-32023 GCA_006491805.2 Dysdera silvatica
AAATCGTCCATCGATAGCAAATACCGTGTGCGCAAAGATGCGAAAGAAACAGCAGATCATCTGATCTAGGCACACGGACTGCTTGAAGCGCAATAATAAGTAATTTCGATGATTCATTGGAACCTGTATTAAAAAGACAATATAATAGTAGACAAAAACTGGCAGATTAAACGAAGCTGATAAGATTATTGAAGATCACCAACTCAGAACCTTTTGGGTCATCCGAATCCAAACTGGCAAACACCTTGCGCCATTTACACCAAACAATAGTAGAAAAAAAGCAAGTATGGATGAGAGATGTGATTGTTCCTGGTGAGTCAAGAATTGGGGAAAAAGGAATTTGATAAAGTCCTTAAATATAAAGATTTTCAAGTTGAAATCGAAAGGTTATGGCAACAAGTAGCACTTGTGGTTCAAATAGTAATAGAAGTATTGGGTGCAGATCCATCAAATTTTGAAAACCACCTGAATACATTGAGAATTGACGAAATTAAAGTACATCGAACTTCAAAATGCAGCCTTCCTTGAAAATACCCACTCCAACGAAAATACCTATGATATCCCAAGAATTAAACAAGGGCCTGATATTAAAGGATATGCCCAGTCGCCAATATAACGTGACGCCATATATCTGAGTCAGATGGTCCTTGACATGGGTTAACTAAACAGCAAGCTGACCACTTTACGAATTGCTAAAGAGCGGAGGCTGACTCGAAGAGGGATTTGAGAAGTCCAGAAGAGAAGTTCAAGAGCAGGCAGTGAGGTAGAGCGCCCGTCTCCGCACTACCAATACTGGGCTCTGGCCATTCCATTTTAAAGTGGAAGTTTTTTCACCAGAAGTGTATTCCACGATTTCTATATTTTGTTCTCTCTTTTGGGGCGGCCTGGTGAATGCAGTTGTAAAGAAACGTATTGTTCAGCTTAGTGGATTGTGTCTTCACAATTTTAACTCTGAGCATACGTCTCTACATTCTCGGGGAGCAATACCTATTTAAAACGCATCAAAATACAAATCTGCGAGACAAGTTTCACACCCGGAAGTTACTGGTCTACCGTCCATATACCTTCGGGTATACTCGCACCTTACTAAGCCAGCTTTTACCATGTTTGGCGCAATATAGCCCAGATGCTCTTGCGCCATAAAAATCCAAACAAACAATAACTAAGCCAACAAGTACAATCCCAGTCGACAGCCAAATTTTAGATGGACTGTGAAATTACATCGTAATAAAAGATCAATTCTTCATAAACATTAATCGGCAAACACTTTTTTTATAATCTCTTTTAATGAAATTTTGGTATGAATGGTAAATTATTCTTATGCGAAATAACTATGAAAATACGATTATTTATTAAATTTTAAATGTAATAAAAGAAGTTTGCAGTAGTTTTTTCTAACGTTAAACATATTTTACTGAGAAAATCTATAAAATTTTCTGTAAGATTAAAGGAAAAAAAGACATTGATTTTTTTTATTTTAGAGCAAAATTTGTGATCCTTAGATCTGCTGGGATAAACAGAAATTACGGACAAAATGTATTAACAAAAATCATATTTAAGAAAAATCTATCATCTTGTTAAATTTAAAATGAAATGGAAAATAATCCAGTCAATAATAGCTCTTATAGAAATTATTAATTTTTGAAATGATCGTTTTTTCGATTTTATACATTTTTTATTAAATTGTGACAAATTGTACGAGGTTTATTATTTACCTTATTTTATCAAATACTTTTTTTAAATTTTCTTATTTTTTATTTATAATATTCTATATTTAATTTTTTTTTTAAATTTTGTAAACAATGGTGCTTTGTTTGCTGCATGCTTTGTCTGAAACCTCGTTGACAAATTGAACATCACTTTAATGAGTAATTTTTTAGCAAAGTAAAAATTTTAAATTCGTGACTACAAAGCCAACGTCATTTTAATTTGTTTTATAAAAAAATTTTTGGTGGATTCATGAAAATAGAGAGAGAAAAAGTACGGACTATAAATAATATCATTATTGAATTTGTTACTCCAGCATTTGTGAAACTGTTTAAGCAGTTTGCTCATAACATTCCACAATCCTATAAAAACAACTTGAACAGACTAGGCGGTACTTTCGTCAGATAGAAGTATCGACTTCGCACACATACGTAAACTACTGTTTACTTAACTATTTAATAAACTACTGTTTACTTCACTATTCAATAAACTACTATTTACTTAACTATTTAATAAACTATTATTTACTTAACTATTTAATAAACTACTGTTTACTTGACTATTTAATAAACTACTGTTTACTTGACTATTTAATAAACTACTATTTACTTAACTACTTAATAAAGTACTATTTGCTTCAAATAATTTGAAGACGACACTGCTGTTATTAAATTAATTGAAAAAGGACAACAAATTAACACAGTTTAATTAAAACGATCATTTCAAAAATTAATAATTTCCATAAGGGCTATTATTGACTGGATTATTTTCCATTTCATTTTAAATTTAACAAGATGATATATTTTTTGAAATATTATTTTTGTTAATATATTTTGTCTGTAATTTCTGTTTATCCCAGTAGATCAGAGGATCACAAATTTTGCTCTAAAATAAAAAAATCAATGTCTTTTTTTTTTCCTTTAATCATACAGAAAATTTTATGGATTTTCTCAGTAAAATATGTTTAACGGTAAAAAGCTAATGCAAACTTCTTTTATTACTTTTAAGAAGTTCGCCGCCTTTGGTCATGCAAAACATGCAATTTTATCTGTTGGTAAACGAATTCTAGCAATGTTAAAAAAAAATCAGAAAGTTTCAGCTTTATCATTGAGTTGGACAGCATCACTCTGTCGTGGATACGTTCCCATTCGTTTAATTGCTCTATAAATATCTTACTTTTCAGGCCCTTTTTTTGTCATTTCTTATCTGCAAGAGATAAGAAGCACATGGGATTTCTAAACGAAACTTCAAATTGTTTAGCGCCGCTTCCGTCCACGCGTCAGCCTAATCCGTCCAACATAAACAGTTTACAATGAGTCCGATGAGGGATGAGGATATTACCCTCCGTTTTAAAGTTCATTATAGCAGACATCGTGGGTTAGAGTAAAACAGCAAATATGGTGAACGTATATATTTTCGGAATCTTGCAGTAACATCAGCTGCCGGATCTGGCAATGCTTATCGTCTTCATGTCGACATAACAGCCATGTTGCTGACAGATTGAAACCGGCTTACACCATTCACTCTTCTGCAAACCGTTTCCGAAACCATATATCGACATTTAACTAATGTTAGGTCATCGTGTGCTGACAAAAAAATGCACTAACAATAAGTTTAGATTATACGTTTTCCTCCAAATCTGAAGTATTTTTAAAAATTTTATTACGGAAAAGAGATTGTCAAGTCAGGATGGATTCTTTCGATTTGGTGTAACGGGATGCAACACATCATAGCTAAAAATAAATCAGATGAATTTAAAAATGCAAAAATTAATGAATAAATATTAACGAGCAAGTGAACGAAAATCGCCTAAGGTCAATATTCAAATTTAATGGGTTTCAGTTAACACTAATTAGCAACTCTTTAATCCGTAAATCTGTAATCCCTAACTCTCCGATTCGCAACTCTAATCCGCAACTCCCCAATTCGCAACTATAATCCGCAACTCTCTAATTCGCCACTCTCTAAATAGCAAGTCTCTAAATCGCCACTCTCTAATTCGCAACTCTAATTCTCAAGTAACTCGGTAGGTTTTCAACGTTAACAATAGCTATCATTATTGCATTTATGCAAGACCTTTACCTTACCCTTTGTATTGCGGACGGACAGACAGACAGGAAGACAGACCAAACGCAATAGCGGGTTCAATATCTGTTGAAACTCGCTATTAACTCAAGCAGTAATTGTTAACAGAAAATTTACTTTTTTTAATTTACTAGATATACTGATAATAGACACCGGTAGCGCAGTATGATTTCAGGCAGTAATAAGTAATACAATATCTTTTTATGAATCCGACATGTACAAAATATACACTTTTTTTTTGTATGTTTCATATTTACCATTTGTATTGGTTTCTCTCTTAAGACCGAAGTACATTAGACCATAAATGCAAGCGTTTTGGCCGAAAATATTGAACGAGTATCCATTAAAATAAAATGAAGTCCCGCGGGCCATTTTGGTTAAGCAGCATTTTAGCTAAGCGAAGTTCGT
This sequence comes from Dysdera silvatica, assembly GCA_006491805.2. NCBI lineage: Eukaryota > Metazoa > Arthropoda > Arachnida > Araneae > Dysderidae > Dysdera > Dysdera silvatica. The sequence continues at coordinate 16,547 of QLNU02014819.1, forward strand.
ATTGTCAGAGTTTTGCCGTATTTCCTTATCTGGCACTCTGGCATTGGATCCGCATAATGAAATTACGTATTCGGTACAGCCTGCGTTTCGCAGTTGAAATCATTACGCGACCCGCCAAATCTAAATGATTATCACCCACTCTAAGAAACGATATAGATGGACAATTAATCTTAAGATAGATTGCAAAATACAAAGCTTGTTAGTCAGGTTAATGCTTTCAGCAGAGAAAACTTATTAGCTGTCGATTACATGCGGTGTTTCATCTGTGAACGTCCAAGTTGGTAAACTTACCGTCCGATAAAAAATAAAATATGTTTGCCCATAAAAATGACAACTGACAAATATACACGTTTTTATGTCCTTAATAAAAGTTATTCAACAATCGATGATTATTTTGTTTGTATGCTCTATCGCCGAATAAAAGAAAAATGATCTTCCCCAAACAATAGTTGTAGATCATCGTGATATAATGATTGTTTATAGGCATCGCTGTGTAGTAGTACAAAATTACCCCGTTTTACGATGCTTCTCAATTGTGCTTAAGGTCCAATTTTTTTACGCGATGTACCACGGTCTACACCCAGAGGCAGATTTGAGACTTTGCCGCCTGTGGGGTGAATATTTTGCCCCCTAATCTTAAACGAAATGCATAACAGATATTTTAGCGCTTTCGTTAAATTCTTAATTTGACATCCTTGGCGGTTATTTCAAATTCGTCTGCGCAAAGTATTAAATTTGGCGACTTTTGAGCCTTTCTCGGCGCCATTGGCAGCTCTCCCTTTGCCAATGTCTAGCTACGATTCCGAACATAACAGTTCGAAATTAGTTCGGCTAGCCACCAAAAAAGTCAGCCCCGCCATTGCAAATTTCTCGTCGACAAATTTTTCGTCGAAATATTCGCCGCCGTAGGTTATATAGCCTACACAGCCTACTGGTAAATCCGCCACTTTCTACACCAGCGGTTCCCGAACTTTCCCTAGTGGTGGCATCCTTAGAAAATTAGAATTTATATTCACGGCCCCTTAATCATATAATATCTATGATGACTATATTTCATATTTGTACGACTATGAAGAAGAAATCGTGTAAGTGTAAGAAATTAGTAAAACTCGTATTTAAAATTCACACACGTACTATAATTGGTAGGAAAACATAGGTGAAAATACAAAGGAAATACAAATAAAATTACAAAAACATTCCACATGCTCTTGAGGCACATATGTGTTTAGTGCGACGGGTAAGACTGCTTGCTTCTCATTGCACATTTTTTCGAATTGTGGACTAAGCCTTGATATAGTTACTATCTCTTTTTTTTTTCAGGTTGCTTTTCGAACGATCAGGTACGCCTTATGGCACCCCGGACCTTTCTCCGTGGCACCCCCCTCTCTCTCTCCGTGGCACCTCAGGTTGCTCAGATCCACACGTTGGAAACCTCTGGTCTACGCAATAAGATACTACCTCGAAACAACCGATATACACAGTGTACGTGAGAACTGAGTTTCTTTGCTATATAAAAAATAATGGATAACTAACAATACTTGTAGTGAGTAAACAATGGGTAAGTAATAGGTTACAACAATTTAATGGGTAAGAAAACTGTTTATCAACAGGTTATGTGTTCGGTTCCCAAACGAAGCACACTGAGACGTCTAATGTAATCTAGGTGGTCAAAAGTCTAAAAATTACCCAAGGAAAAGTTAAACAAGTGCAAACACAAGAGTATTAATTAGTGATATTGGAATGATGTGAATTTATAGAGAGGAAAGCCTATATTTCTAATAAATAACCGGCGAATCAGAAGCTTTCGCCACGAAGGCGAGGCAAGTCAGTATGTGTGAAAAGTGGACTGTAATTGTAGTGGTGAAATAAAGTGTTATATATATATATATATAGCATCATGAATTCATTTTTTAAGAAGAAACCGCAAAGAAAATGGACATGGAAACACCCAAATGGGGGAACTAGTGAAATTGACTATATCCTGGCAAACAAGAAATCAATTATTGAAGATTGCAGCGTACTGAACAGATTTAATACTGGAAGTGATCATCGAATGGTGAGATGTAAAGTGCACTTAAATACTAAATTAGAACGACAGAAGCTCATTAGGAAACAAGTAAGTAAGAGGGTGGATTTAAAGAAATTAAAAGAAAATACCGAGGCATTCAAGTTGGAATTAAAAAATCGCTTTTCTGCACTGGAAGGACTTATTGAAGAAGTTGACATCTCAGAAGCAAATGAAAACATTGTTAAGACAATAGTTGAAACTGCTGGGGAAATTGGTGGTGTAACCTGTAAAAAGCACAATAGCAAATTATCTGAGAAGACGAAACAGCTCATGAAAAGGCGAAGAGATATGAAGGTGGACAATCAAAATACCAGTTCCAGGATTGAGTACATAGAACTTTGTAAAACTCTGCGCAAAAGCATGAAAGAAGACATAAGAAAATTCAACTGTGAGTTAGTAAGGAAGGCCATTGAAAATAACAAGAGCCTTAGGGTTGTTAAAGGAAGTTTATCTGTTGGGAAGAAACACATCATTGCATTAAAAGGAGAGGATGGCACCGTAACAAGAAATAGGGAAGAAATACTTAGAAGAGTTGAAGAATTCTACAAAAATCTATACGAAAGTAACAGTGGATTAAACGAAGACTCTGAGATAGTCGAAGGAACAGCTCCTAAAATCTTAAAAGAAGAAGTTTCATTTGCAATAAAAAGTATGAAGAAAGGAAGAGCCCCTGGTGATGATGGTATTACATTAGATATCTTAAAAGAAGCTGGAGAATATGTAGAAGACATACTTGCAAAATTCTTTACCAAATGTCTTAACAGCGGTAACATACCAAACCAATGGGATTCTGCAACAGTAATTCTTTTGCATAAAAAAGGTGATAAAGAGGATTTAAAAAATTACCGACCAATTAGCTTGTTACCTGCTATTTATAAAATCTTCACAAAAGTGCTAACACATCGCCTGCAGAAAAAATTAGATGCAGCTCAACCAAGAGAACAAGCTGGATTTCGAAGTGGATTCAGTACAGTGGACCATATTCAAGTATTAAGAGAATTAATTGAAAGAACACATGAATATGAACTTCCATTGTGTGTGGCATTTATTGACTATGAGAAGGCCTTTGACTCTATTAAAACATCAGCAGTCATCAACTCTTTAAGATCAACAGACATTGAGGATGTGTACATTGACATGGTGAAACGTGTGTATAAAAATGCAAGTGCAAAATTTCGGTTACATAAAGATACCAAAACTATCAAAATTGGTAAAGGTGTGAGGCAGGGAGATACCATTTCTCCAAAACTTTTTACTTCAGCTTTACAGATGATTTTTCAGCAGATAAATTGGAATAACAAGGGAATAAAAATAAATGGTGAATATTTAAATCATTTGCGGTTTGCTGATGACATTGTTATTTTTTCAACGAACCCATCAGAACTCCAAGACATGGTACAGGAGCTCTCAACTAGAAGTAAAGAAGTTGGACTCAAGATGAACCTACAAAAAACTAAGATCATGTTCAATAATTTCGTAGAGGAAACAAAAATACAAGTTGACAACATTGAGCTAGAAATTGCTGATTCATATATTTACCTTGGCCAGCTGATTTCAATGGATGGCAACATTATGAAAGAACTCAACAGACGTATTAAACTTGGCTGGAGTGCATTTGGAAGAAACAGTTTTATCCTGAAGGGGAAATTGCCTTTGTGTCTAAAAAGAAAGGTCTTCAACCAGTGTGTATTGCCAGTCCTCTCTTATGGATCAGAGACATGGAGTCTAACAGTTGGAGCAATACGAAAGTTACAGACAACGCAAAGGAGCATGGAGAGGTGCATGCTTGGAATAACTAGGAGAGATCGAAAAAGAAACACTTGGGTGAGAGAGCAAACTAGAGTAGAGGACATCATTGTTAAAGTAAAAGGGCTGAAATGGCGATGGGCTGGGCATATTGCAAGAAGAACTGATCAACGATGGACAACAGAAATTCTGAACTGGATTCCAAGAGACCACCGAAGACCTAGAAAACGTCCTCAAACTAGATGGGTGGATGAAATAAGAAAACAGGTTGGGGTGACGTGGAAACGAATGGCCCAGGATAGACTTGTGTGGAAAGCATTTGGAGAGACCTTCATCCAGCAGTGGATAGATAATGGTTGAATATGATGATGATGATATATATATATATCCATTGACTTTTAATTTATTTTCCTGACAGGTGAAAATAATCCTCTTAATCAGGGTGAGATGTCAAGTTGCTACGCGTCCTGCCAAGAGGCATGCGAGTAAGCATGGAAAGTTTTTTTTTTCAGGCTCTTTTTTTAAAGTGAGAGTTTAGGTTCCTTGTTTTATAAGTGAGAGTTCAGGTTTCCATTAAACTATATATTTTCTTATTTTCTTTCAGAGAAAATACCTATATTATGAGGGCAGAACGTACAGGAGACGCCTCAAAAGTAAATATTATCTGTACTGAGAGTTTAATTTAAAAATAAAAACTAACATCAATGGAATTTTTTCCTATAATATTTTTTTTTATAATATTTTTTTCTATAGTTAAACATTTTTCTATAATTAAAAATTTTTCTAGAGTTAAAAATTTTGTTCAGTAATTAAAAATTGTTAATTTTAGTGTAGCGACCTCAGATGCAAGTGAGTATGACTTTTAAATCTTGAATTTTAAAACTTAAAAAAGTCATTTATTGATCTTCTAAATTTTAATATGTAACTGGATTTTAAAAATGTTTGTCTTTTATCTGCCATATGTCTGTACAGCTGTAAATTTATCTAAACACTTGCGTTTATGAAGATCATCGGCTAAAATACTAAATATTTCTAGACTGGACAAAACGCGTTTCACTATTCAATTTCAACAAACGGAAGTTACGTTATTCAAGCACCAGCCTAAATACGAAGTAAGAATAACAATCGTATTAAAAGAAAACTCTAAAATTTAGAAAACGCGGAAGAGGAACTAAAATATATTTTTGAGAGTTGAAATACATTTTTACGAGTTAAAATATATTTTTTGTCGTAATTTTTTTTTCATGAAAAGCAGCAAAATGACCGAATTGGTTGATGAATAATCAAAATTGCAATTTACACACCCCAGTCCTTTTTCCGAGGACGTTCTGCGAAGTATAGAGTAAAACCTCAACTATTAATAATAATAATAATACAGTGGACTCTCCATTTTATGAACTCGTAGTGATTTCCCCAAAAAAGGGTTCGTAAAACCAAAAGTTCGTAAATGGGAATTAACATTAGTTCTCTACGGAACATTTTCCAGGACCAAGGCAGTACTTCAAAAAATCGTGTCGTTCTTAAATTCGAAGTTCTTAAATGGGAATTAACATTAGTTCTCTATGGGATACTTTCCGGGATCAAAACAATAGTGCCGAAAATCGTGTCGTTCTTAAATTGAGTTCGTAAATATGAGATTTAACATTAGTTCCCTATTGGATATTTTCCTGGACCAACACAATAATTCAGAAAATCGTGTTGTTTTTAAATTAGAAGTTCGTAAAAACTCGAGTCTGCTGTAATAACAAAAATAAAATTTGTGGTCATCTCCCATAATTGGTTCAATTAGGATAAATGGTTTTTTATTAATTATCTAAACTAATCATTAATTTAGTACTATGAACATTCCTTTGACGAGAAAAAGATGCAATCTTTTTGTTTTAATGTTCAACTGTTATTCATTATTTTCTTAATCTTTTCAGAGCGTGGAAATGTTCAGTTATATAGGTGGTTACATGGGAATGTGGTTAGGGATATCACTCATCTCACTGTTCGACCTTTTGAACACCATTTCTCATCTCGTTTGTTACCCAGTCACAAAAAGGAGAAAAAAGAAGAACCTGAGAAAAATCGCGGATCAACGTCGTTCAATCCCGCGCCCTATATATGGCCCCTACTATATGTGATTGATGAATGATGTCTACGTGAATGATGTTCACTTGCTTAACTTTTGATTAATTTTTAATAAAAAAATCACTAGAATTTGTAAAAATATCACAATATTGCCATGATATAAACATATGCAAAAAAGGTAGCGATTTTGATCATTAAATTGCATAGAAATGTTTTAATACAATTATGGAATATGCAAAAACATTTGTAGAGTTTTGTTTTGCTTACTTGTGCAACCCGAAATATAGGAATATCGCATTAATATCCTAAAAATCGTTGAAAGGTGATAAATAAAATTACGTATAATAGAATGATGCTAGTTAATAATAGTTTATTCACACACACACACACAGTTAGTGAGAGAGAGAGAGAGTGAGAGGAAGTTGTTGTACGGTTACATGTTATAAAGAGGTCTTGAGTGGTTTATGTTTAATAATTTGATTTAATTCAAAAAACATTTTGATTCTAATAGTTAGGTTAGCACTAGAAAAGAGCTACTACTAGCTTTTGATTCTTATAAATCTTTTAGGAATATAATTGTTGCCTAAATTTTTTATTCAATTTTGATATGAAAATGTATATAAAAGTAGAAGAAGAAGAAAGATTAGTTTTATAATGGAGATGGCATAATTATTCCCAGTTCCAACGATGATGGATGTTGGGCTGAGTATTTCGTCGTCCCTCTCAAAAATTAGCTTTCTTTAGGCTAGATAAAATAACACTTCTCCATAAACACTTTGCCAAAAATCTGACGGTTGGCTTGATTTGTGTTCTTCCCCAAGAAAACTACAGATCCACAACCGTCTACTTACATTGAATTGTCCCGAATTTTTGTTGTCTGTTTTATTTGAATATACTTTCTTCTTTCAACCATTCAAGTTATAGTTGAAAATGAGTCCTATTTGTCTTATGAGCTCTGGATTTATGTACAGGACAACTAGGGCGTGGCTGTGGGCGGCACATTTTGAAAATCTACATGCTTCTTGCAATTAGCCATGATTCAACCAATCGGCAACGATCTCGCGGGGGCGGGGGGGTGGTGCGTAACTCTAAAGTCATATTTGGACGTCAGGCACGTTTCATATCTTTGCATATTTTCCAAAAATATCGATTTCTTAGGGGTTGCAGAGGATAGTGTGTAACGAAAGACTAGTTTCACTCACGTTCGCTTCAAAATGGCGAATGCTATACTGAGAAGAGTTTCGTTAATGCGCTGTTTAAGCATAGCAAGAAAAATTACATTTATGTTGTACACAACGTTCTCGATAAATCTTCAAGAAAGGAATCACATGGGGTGATGTCAGGAAAACGGAGTGGCTGTTTCGTCTGACCATAACGTCCAATCCATCGCCCAGGGAAATTATTTGTCTAAAGAACTTCGAACATCCAAAGACCAATGGGAAGGAACATCATCTTGCTGAAAAAGGGTGTTTGGAATATCCTGGAGTTGTGAAATTGCAAATTGCTCCAACATATCCAAATAAGTTATGACAGTAACTATGTTTTCAGCAAAGAAAATGGGTCCAATAAGTCTGTCCACCATTATACCGCATACAACCGTTAAGCTTGGGGCAATCTCTCTCTCTCTCGTGTTCTATGACCACATGGGGATTTTCAGTGCCCCAGATTCGAGAATTCTACTTGTTACCTTTGACAGAAACATGAAAGTTGTCTTATTGCTGAAATAGGGCGTTGAAAGAAACGTGGGTGCTGCCCCAATACCATCACTGTTGTTTTCTGTGTCTTTTACGTTCTATGACTGCACATTCACTGTTTTGTTACATGGAGACATTCTAACTATGCAAAACAAAATTTTTTTCGAATGCTATCATGTAATTTAGAAAAAACAAATTGTAGCTATTGTAGTTTCGATGCAAATAAAATTTGAAGTTGAATTTTTTTTCCTTGGCGCAGTATAGCCCAGATGCTCTTGCGCCATAAAAAATCCAAACAAGAATACTTCTTTTATGAACACCCTGTAGATTATAAATAAAAAAAAAGCACGATTTGTTGACTGATATTGTTGAGTCCATCTTTAGGGGTCCATTCTCTTGTTTTATCCTAGGGCCCAACAGACTCTTAATCCAGCATTAGGTCTTGTGCTTTATTTGGCGGGGTAAAAGCATTTTTTCGAGGAAATAAGAAAAAAAAACCCGGACAAATTTTGCAATTTCAGAATCGAACTCGGACACAATTAGTGACGAAGAGCTATTTTACGTGTTTCTGTGCATCAAACTGCCAGCTATTAAACTCTTTTTCCCTTCCTACGACGTATTGTGTCATTTGGATGTACCACAATATTTTTTCCGAGCAAAGAAAAAGAAAAAAAGACTCTAGTATTTATGAAATCAAACTTAAGACCAATAAGTGATAAAAAATGACGAATCGATACATAAAATATTCTAGGAATATTTATAACAACGTAAATAACATATTTACAATGATTTATGAACAAAAAGCAACGTGTTTCGGGCGAACGAAGCTGTAGCCCTTCTTCGGGATTGCACGAAGCTAAAATGTCAACAATCAGCGTGATGTTTCCATTCACATAGGTGCAGAGTTGCCATTGCAATTTTTTTTTTTTGTAAAAATCGATTATTTATGGAATACGGTGTTGGACGACATACGGCCAAATTTCCTAAGGATTGGAAACGGTGAGACAACGTTGGGAAAACACAAGGAAAAAAGTTTATGGTAAAGCTGGAGGTTCTGAGAAAGTGGAAGTAGTCTGCGAGATAGATTTAAGAAGGTTTTTCCGGGTATAACTGAAGGAGGGTGTGGATCTATGATCGTTCATTATGGTGTCTTGAAATTTGTTGATGAAAAAGATTTCAACGTAGAGTCCGATACGACATCGAGTTCGATAGGTAACCTTGCCTGGTGAATTATGCGAGGATCAGAGAAGTTGAATTTATGGTCTTGTTCAAGTCAGCAGACCGTTATCGACGATTTATGGACCTCGGCCTTAGCAATGTGTCCTTGGTGTTCTTTTAGTCCATGGGCCAATGCCATTTTGTTTTACCAATGTAGAAGAATCCATGCTGACAGAAAACTTGGTAGACTCCCTAACGTTGGAAAACACTGATGTTGCCCTTAAGTTGTTAAGGACGGATTTTGTTTGCGGGCGAAAAAACAACTTTGAATTTTGGGTGTCAGAGAACTTTGGAAATAGCCCCACTTAATTTGGGGAAAATATGGAAGTATGAATATGCCGATGTATTCATCTATGGAGGGTTGAACGAAGGAAGAAGGGAAGTTGTGCGTCTGGAAAATTGTGTGATGGCGTGTGAAGACTGTGGATGATTTGGAAAAAAATAAGTGCAGGGAGTAAAATTTCCATTCGATGGCAGCTAAGGCGTTCTTAGTATCTTGTATGACGTCACGTAGCATAGCAAAACAACATTTTCGGAAGGAATTAGTAACGCAACGTGATGGAGAAAAATTGCATTTAAAGTTACGGGAGATGAAATTGGGAACCATGGAATTATAGGCTTAGCTAGAGAGTGGATTTGGGGGTTGTAACCCCCCATTGCAATGAAATTTTGTATATTTAACATAGGAATATATGAGTTGTAGCTCATCATGCTGTTTGATTGGACGGATGTGTTTGTCAATAATGTATTATACTCTGTAGTGGCGAGGCTGTTTCTTGGGCCTTCAGGCAAGAAACAATTTCAGATCTCAGTAAAATAGGCCGTGCACATTTTTGATATGCGGGGGGCGGGGGGGCAAATGTGCAACTACATTATTTATCGACCATTCATTGCATGCATAAATTAATCACATCCACTGGTCCAGTTAATATGAGTAGAACCATCAAGCCCACGGTACAAGGTTTTACTTCCAGTTTGATTGTACGTGTATTATTCCAATTCGGATATCAAGTTAAGCCCTCCATTCTTCCCATCACACACGGTCGCAGCCTCTCAAATTAGGCGAGATCCGGGGCTGAAGTAATTTACGCGCCCCTTGCTACCAAATATGAGTTTTATAATGTAACGAGTAAATATTTTATTTCATTTTTACAGTGTACACATTTCAAATTTTTTTGCAAATGTGAAAAAATTGCAACGGCATAATTTTTGATGACCATCTTCGAGGCGAGCCTTCGGCACCTTTTCACGATGATTAGGCGGGGTCACGGCCTCATCTGTGCGACCGCCTATGCCTCCCATCCCAGTTGACCCATAGCGCCATCTCGTGGCGTAAAATATACGAAACAAAAGTAGGAATTAATTCCAGGATGTGGCGAACTCTGTACACCAAAAAATGCCATAGATTTGCAACTCTTCGTTTTGTTGGTTTCACGAGCTTTTGCCCCCTAAATGCACAGAACCGTAAACGTTTTATAATTATTAGTTTTGTCCTTGTATCATCCTTTTGTATATTAAAAATGGCAACAATGAGCGTAATTTATTTTGATTTTTTTATACTGTTATTATTTTAATACTTACATTTGGAAGTAGTGTAAATATTTATTTAAGAACTTAAAAAAAAACAAGTTTAGAAGGGAGCTGCCTCCAGTTATAGTTGTAAAAAATTCGGGAATTTTGACGACGTAGGATTATTTGACATTCCTTTAGGTTGTCATACAAAACTTCAAAACAAGAATAAAATTAATTTTCCAACTGTTAACATTGGGCGAGCTTCTATGAAATGCACGTTACTTAAAAATAATAAATAGTTTTCGTATTACGATTCAAACAATTTTGTGTATGCGTATTCTGACGCATCCTGTATAATTAAACGTAATTTGATTGTTTCGAATTAAGTTTTCGTTACATCAAGTGATAATGCCTTTATGGTTTTATAAATTATTTAATATAGATCGAGACACTAACGTAGCAAATCAAAACTCGGGGGGGGGGCTTAAGTAGCTTTAAAGCTGATTATGTGATGCAGTCTTAGAGAAAATAATGTTTTCACATCTAATGGGGTTTGGGGGGCTTGAGACCATTGACCCCCTTTCCTACGCCATTGGAACGAGAAATTGTGCTAGGCAGAAGGAATGAAAATGTTAAAATTTCTTTCTTTGCAACAGCTGGGCTTGAAGTAACGTCACCAATAAGAAATGTTGGCAGGCGAGTTATAAATACCGAAAAGCATGAGTGCATCTGGCATCACGATAAATTTGGAAGATAAGTTTATCAACCTATCGTGTCGATTCGGGAGAGTTGCTTTTTTGTAGAAAGTTTATGCTACTCACTGTCGCACAAAATCGTTTGCTCTTGATTTGGTTCGTAAAACAGTTTTATTCCCTAATTGAGCTTTATTTTAATTTTTTATTTTCAAATTTTCGAGAGCTTCCCAAGATCGAAAATGGAAGCCAGCAAGATATATGTGTTAGTTTCTGTTTTACTGTGGGCCTTCTGTTCTGTAAAATGCTTGAATAACAGACCAATCATCGGTAAGTATAATTTCCTTTATGAGTGTTTTTTCTCATTAATTTCGTTCTTGAACTCTGGGAAAACAGAGCAGCCTTCGGCGGTTCGCCATTCCAAACGACAAAGAATCACAAATAATGTTAATTAATCTCGAAGTGTGTTGGCTAGTATTATTATTATTATGGCTAACTACGCCGGTCTTCAAATTAAAAAGAAGCAAAAAGCTCCAAAAAGTAAAGTTACGCATGTAAGGAAATGAATATTATGTATTTTAAAACTAATGTTATGTATTCTAAAATTAATGTGTATTTTAAAATTAATGTTATGTATTTTAAAATTAATGTTATGTATTTTAAAATTAATGTTATGTATTTTAAAATTAATGTTAGGTATTAAAATTAAATTATTGCGTTAAGATGATTGCGTTAAAATTAATGCGGCCTAATCCATTACATAGTACGAACTTCGCGTTTTTACGAACTATTGAGTTGGTGCAGTAGCTTTACAATTCAAAACTAATGGGGGTTGAGGGTTCATGTGGCTTTAAAGAATTTATATGAACCGGTCTGGGTGGGGGGGATTGTGCAAGGGTTTCATTGGGAAGGGTGGCCGCCGGAGGCGGCGCTGTAATCCCAGACAGGAATTTATATGAACCGGTCTAAGAGAAAATAGCGTGCTTTGATATCTAATCGCGAGGGCTTGAGCCCTTCCCATTCCACTGAGTTAGTGTTCTGGAAAACATCCCATTGAATTAATGTTAAGTTCCGATCCGATTGACGAATTAAAATTATACATTCTTTCTTTTTTTGGGACTTCGGTTCCTTAGCCCCCGTTTTTTTCCGGACGCTGGAAAATTGGAAAAGGAGGTTTGATACTGCAACCGAAATTGCAACCAAACTGGTTGTTCGGATCGTCCAACTTGTGAAGATGATGGGGAGTTGCAATGGATTTTGAATTGTTTTGCACATTTATGAGGAGCAGAACATTGAGTAAACGTTGGAGAGTCTATGTTCTGATTTGGAAAACTGCGATAGGCGGCAGGATAAAGCTAGATTTCACGTACATAGGAAAATATTTTGAATTTGGAAGGTTAAGGTAAATATGTGTTTAGAAGTTTTGGTACCGGAATTCGTTGATGAGTTGCGGTATTAAATATTGATTTTATGAGAAAGTTAAGCCTATTTTCTATCCGGACATAACTTCAGCTGTTATTAGTAAAAGGAAACAGAGGCCCTTGTCCTGTGAATATCGTGCTTTTGCCGATGAAAAACCCATTTATAAACAATTTTCTAACTTCTTTTTAATTATAATTACTTTTTTAGTTATTTAATGTAATTCACATTTAAGAACTCTCAATGTTACGAATTTTTTATGGTCCCTAGGAATTCGTAACAATACGAGTCTACACTATTTGCAAGCGCAATTGAAGTGAAATGTTCAAAATCTGTTAAAATTATTGGCTTTTGAAAAAAACCTATGCAGTATCGCAAGTTTTAATTTTATTTGATGCTCTAATGTCGCTCATAGACGTTGAACATTTTAGCTTATCTAACAAAACTCGAAAAATAGCAGGCATTTGTTATCGGTAATTTCAGTATTTAAAACTGCAATACGAGCTACACGCATATAGTTTGTTCGTGGAAAGTTGACCGATGGTACCTTTAGAATTCACGGGAGCTGACGTCACAAACGGGCTAGTTCATTACAGCAGAGGGGAGGACGTCATTTCAGACTCCGCTCTGCTGTAATGAACTAGCCCGTTTGTGACGTCAGCTCCCGTGAATTCTAACGGAATTACCGGTCAATTTTCCGCGAACGAACTGTACGTAGGTAGTAGTAAATAGAACGTTGCCTTATATATCTTTACATTTCTCTCCCCCCCCATATTTTTATTCGATGTAGAGTCGTAATGAATTTAAACATTTCATTTGTTATGGGAAAGTTCATTATTAGTGTCAAATAATCGTTTCTTAATGTTTAGGTATCGTTGCCGAAGAAACGTATGTTCACAGTAAATCATTCGCATTTGGGAATAGTTCAATTATGTCATCTTATATAAAGTTCGTGGAATCCGGAGGAGCTCGAGTTGTTCCAATCATGTGAGTTTAACTATACACCTTTAACGAAGATAAATTGTTCGTTTTCATTAAAAGTACTGTTCGTTTACAAAAAGAAGTCCGATGGAATAGTTAGAAATAACGGGAGGTGACGTTACAAACGGACTATCCCATTACAGAAGAGGAGGACTCACATTTCAGACCTTGATTTTGGCGCCGACAAACGTTCACTAAAAACAAGTTCTGAAATCGTAGTCCTCCTCTGTGAAATAATCTAGCCCGTTTTTAACAACACCTCCTGTTATTTCTGACTGTTTCATTGGACTTCTTTTCGTGAACGAACAGCATGTAGTAAGTGTAGACGAAGAAATGATAATCATTGTGCACAGATAGTAAAAGGTTTATTTAACAATGTTTTTTAGCACAATACAACTTAAAAATAAAAAAATCGACGATCGTTTCGGACGATCAATGGTCGTCCTTTTTCTTGGATTGTAAAATGCCGAATAACACCTAGTGCGTGTTGCCGATTTCGGGCTGGTTAAGTTGCCGCAAAAAATAACAAACAAAAATAGAAACGATTAATCGTAAAGTGTTAAAGAGAGCTGTGTAAAGGCCAACTTTTTTTCTCGTGAGAAGCGTGACGGTCAACTTTTTTCTCGTGAGAAGCGTGAAGGCCAACTTTTTTCTCGTAAGAAGCGTGAAAGCCAACTTTTTGCTCGTGAGCAGCGTGAAGGCCAACTTTTCTTTATGGTAAGAGAAGAGGCATTATAATTGAGGAGGTGATTCAAAAACACGAGGAGGGTCTGATGAAGAAAACGAAGCCGGTGTAAGCTGGAGAAGAGAGTTCCAAGCACCACTGAAGCCAGGGGTGGATCCCTGGTCTTTTGTTATTCACAAGTTCAGGAATTACTTAGTTGATGATCTTGGATCCACCCCTGGCTTTAGTGGTGCTTGAAACTCTCTTTTCCAGCCTACGCCGTCTCTGTTTTCTTCACCAGACCCTCCTCTTGATTTGGATTCGCCTCCGCAATTATACTGCCTCTTCTTTTACCATAAAGAAAAGTTGGCCTCCACGCTTCTCATAAGAAAAAAGTTGGCCTTCACACAGCTCTCTTTAACACTTTACGATTAATCGTTTCTATATTTGTTAATTTTTGTGGCAACTTAACCAGCCTGAAATCGGCAACACGTACTTGTTGTTATTCGACATTTTTACTATCCTAGAAGAAGGACGACCATTAATCGTCCGAAACTATCGTCGATTTTATAAATTTTAAGTTACGTTGTGCTAAAAAACGTTAAATGAACCTTTTACTATGCAGCAAGTGTTATCATTGACGAGCTTATCACAACACGCTTATTACACGATGTTACTCCAAAAGAAAAGAATGATGATGGCTCCTGATTGGTGAGGAGCGAACGCTCAACATCTTGATAATCAGTCCATAGTGAAGTTCTCAGAGAGGAGTTCGGTGGACACCTGTAGTACCATAAGAAACGGTATTCGACTGGTCATCAACAGATGGTGGGTTCCCCCACCCCTACCAGGTGCAGAAGAACTCATTCCTTTCTTTGTTATACTCACGGCAAAGCTAGCCTCGTGCCCTGACATGGCGCAGAGCAATATAACTCCGCCAGTGCAATATAGTTCGCCCTTTCTTACGTTAAGAGAGTTAATAGAAGATACATTTCGTACATAAATAATGTTCAAATATATAAAATATAGGCATATTTATTTAAGATAATTTGACGTAGCATTACGCAGATTAGATTTATAATTTTTATATATAATATTTTTGCTTATAAATATAGCATATTTGCAAATAAAATCTGGTATTCATTAAATTTAGGAAAAACATTCATTATAGCGAGCGATGACGTCATTTAAGTAACTGACCACTCAGAGGACTTCGTTTGCTTGGCAGGAAGTTTGGCGCCTGGAATTTTGGCAACCGCGTTTTTCTGCATTCCAAATTAGGCGATAAATAGCCTAATAATGTTGAGGGTTATCTCATTTTTCGCCAATTTGCGCATAAATACTCGATGCACGGGTGACTAGGTCGCACCAGCCTTAACAGTGCACCAGGTTAGCTTTGCCGCGAGTATA
>QLNU02014819.1:32123-44695 GCA_006491805.2 Dysdera silvatica
GAAATTAAACGTTCTTAAAATATTTTTGAATTAAATGTGAACTTAATGCTCCATTTTCCAAAGACTACTTTGAAGTTAACTAGATTTTAAAATTTCTGTATAATATATAAAAATGGATTTTATGTTAGTTATAAAATTGATGATAAAAGCTATACATGTTATCTGCTTTCGTTAAAAAGAGGAGGGCAGGCAGAGCCCTAATTTAATACATTTTAATATCTTAAACTTCTATTTCATTTATCTTGATGTATATAAAAAGTAATATTAACTATGGTTGTGCGCCGATATACAGAAGTAATTTTTTTGTAACAAACAAACAATTACTCATTATTTTGAGGTTATCTTTTTGATGCTTAAAAATAAAAGCATCTCCATGTTATTAAAGGTGATAATAAATTTTGAAAAATATTAATGGCTTGTTTAACTTTCTAGTCAGTTTTTAGAAATGTAAATGAAATGATAATATAAAAATCTTACATTTTTTTGCATCGACTAAGCTTCCCAAAGTGCACACATTGGGTAAGTATCAGGAATATAATTTCCTTAATGCTGCTGTTCCCTGTTCATAACCATTGCTTAAAAACATTCTAATAAAATGCCTTCAAATCTAATGAAATTAATACGTTCCCTGTATGCATTACCTCTCTCCTGTTATACAACATTTGCATTCATTGAAATGAAAGCAGCAACTAGCCAAGTTGAATGCTTCTTATTTTAGTATGTTGTGTCATAGAGACCTATAATAGATTTATGAACTTATATCTGCATGAAAGAGTACAAAAATGAGCAAGATTTATTTAAATATTCACACTAATTTTAAACTGCATACATTTAAATTAATTTTTCTGATTGTCTAAAAACATGAACAGATGCTGTTTACAACATTTTTGCCTTAAGCGACACTTATGGAAGGGTACACAATTTCTTAACAAAAAGTACATTTAAACCTTGGTAACTCAGTATCCCAAGGAGAACAGAAAATGTGTGGATGTCAAGCTTTCAAGTAAGTCGTGTATGTCATTGGGCCTATAAACGCAGAGCCGCAAATAAAGAGTAGAAGGCTGGGAACGTGCCCTGAACGCCGTGAAATGATAGAAGTGAAGGAGTGCTACTTGGAAGGTGGTATGACTCAATAAAAAATTGACTTAAAATTATATGATAGGCTAGTAATACTTAACTTTTTAGTTTCAACTCATCATTTTTGAGGGTGTTACCCCATTTTGGGAGGTTGTAAAAAAATATCTGGCTGGAGGCACCGCCAGCGCAAAAGTTTAAGGGAGTCCACGCTATCATTCAATGGGGCCACAATTTAAAAAAAGTTGTTTTTGTAGCCCTTGTGTCAACATCTTAGGGGGGACAGTGTATTTAATATGAACTATGCCCATTCTACCCCCCCACTACTTAATATGGTCTAGGGGCATCGGGATCTTACTTCGCCTCGGGTGCCAAAGGTCCTTGTAAGGGCAGTGCTGTCAACCAGAGGGTTCTCGCAAATCCCTTATTACAAAAATGAATTCTCAGCGAACAAGAGGTTCACTGAGAATTTATTTAAATTACAAATTCTTAAAAACCTACTGTTTTGAGTTTGTTTTCCAATACGTGTATATGTGTGTGTTTTAAGGGGTACTCTTTCTTTCCCATTCTTTAATTTTAATAAAAACGTGAGGGAAATTTAAAACACACTCATCCTCGCTCCACTTTATACCCCTTCTTTCTGACTAAAAATTGTTTTAACATAGCGAAATCCCTTGTTAAAAAATTCGGGTGACAACGCTACTTATGGGCCGAAAAATTGCCCTTAGGTTATTCTATGTGGGTTCATTTTGGTTATAATCATATCGTGTAAAAAATAAAAATTCGGAAATCTTAAATAGGCCCAGAATCTGATCTCCTGGGGCTAATCAAGACCTTGATTCACCCCAGATTCGATTTCTTTTAAATAGAATAAGTAACTTTAATTTCAGCCCCCTAAGAAAAGTTAGTGATTCTAAAAAAAGCTTTAACGACGACCAAAAATAATAATTTCTTATAAAAAATGCATTTCTTAGAAATAGGTAAAATACATAGCATAATAGATATCCAATTGTTTCAGGAAATCAATTTGCCGAATTATAATTATTTTAAAAACAATTACTTGATGCATTAATCAAATTGCTATTCGACAAATTTATCTGTCACAGAATGCCAGAAAAATTGTGGAATGTGAATTCAAAAGTTATTCACTTATACTGTTCTTGAAGATTCCCGTAAATCAGTGTTGTGTTCTAATCTCATTATATGTTTAATGTCTTTACAAAGAGGGGAAATTGGAGTTGCTGTTTTTTCTCTCGATTATTTTAATTATATCAATCTATCAGATGGACGTTGAAGAATAAAACCACTTCAAGTAGGGTAACTTAAAACTGGTCCCTGTTGTGTTTCATTGATAAATGAATAATAATAATAATAGAAAATTATAATTTAATTAATATAATTTTTAAATATAATAATAGAAAATTATAATTTTTTTTCAAACATGCTATGGCATAATATATTAATAACAGTCAAAACAAATAACCTCAATTTAACACTTTTAACGAGGACGTGACACAAACTGCCGCAGGACAAAAGAAGATTTTCAGCACCTTTGTGCTATTAAAATCCACAGAGTGATCTTAGGGTGATCCTTACAGCCCAAATTCTAAATTATGAAGGACAAAATGAACTTATTCTCATTTCAGTAATGCTATTACATTAATTACACCAGAGACTATCAACTCAATTACAGGATATAGCCAGAGCTTAATTTGAGCCGGAGTGTAGCTTAGCGTTGGTACTTTTTGATATTTAGCCCAATATTTTGCTATTTTCCGCAAATTATAATGCGAAAATGATATAAAAAGCTTCGAAAACCAATGAGGGCTCCGGTACTTTTTTCCATAGAAATTAAGCACCGAATATAACTATTTTAAGAAAAAGGCATTCCTAAATTTTGCTAATCAATTCTGTCACTGATATTTCGAAAAAGAAAAGTTTTAATTCAAATATTAAACCAGAAATTAAAACAACGTGTTTTTGATATTTTTGAGGAATTGTTGAAAGCCATTTCGGAAATATGGCCTATAATGTATAACGATAATTATACAATATATTAATATACAATATATTAATATATAATATATTAATATGTAATCCGTATAACGATAATTAAAACTAATGTTAGGGTACAATATGGGAGTATTATTCTACTATTTTTATTTTGGTGATTTTGGTGAAATCTTAAATTCGCCAAATAACAACGCGGGCCGCTATAATGCGGAAGTACCAATTACTTTTATGGACCTTTAAACAAACGAATGAGAATTACAGGCTTCTGATTTTGTCAACATATAAATAAATGCATTCTTTATGGCTGTTCAAAAGTTTTAATTCTTCTCACAAATTCAAAGCATTGAAATTAATTTAAGGAAAATAATAATATTGCTCTGTACTCATATTTAATTTGCCGGTGAACGTTGGTTGATAATTGTAAATCAATACTGCGTCCTCTGAAGCTTTGCTTGGAAACGTATGCGAACTCTTTCGGGCTGAAAATAAAGCAAAAATTAAGAATGTATGTGCTTATAATTACGTTCACCGGAACTATGGAATAATCATAAAATTTCTACAATTAAATTTTGCTACAGATTGTTTTGCAAAGAAAATATCGCAAAGATTCTTGAACAATCTCAGTTTTTGAGAAAATACGTTGAATATTGATAAATTTGAATTTTTTCCATTCAGCTTTATCGTGATTAATTAAATCAGTGAAAGTGAAGAAGAAAAGTAGGAAAATAGGAATAAATAGGAAGTGGACAAAGAGAAGAAGGGGTTGGAGTAAAAATCGAAAGAATTGAAATGATTATAAATAAAGAAAAGGTAAGAATATAAAGAAAAAAAAAAGAAAAAAAGCACAAGAGAATTAGAATGTAGGGAAGGAGGGAGAAAGCAAGAAAAAAGTATGAAAACAAACTTAGCAATACCAAATTTCCATCATAATTCAGTGGATATGAAAACAACACCTATCAATCGCTTACACTGCTGAACTTTAAAATTACAACATCCTTGGCGCAGTATAGCCCAGATGCTCTTGCGCCATAAAAAAGCCAAACAATCAATCAACCAGGTGAGTCCAACATATTACCCGAAACGTGCAAGATAGACAGAGCATGGGTAACACGTAAATGATTAATTCATATTCCATAAGCATTCATTTCAATTAAATTAATCTTCCCATTCTTCTGGCGTAAGCTGGCACTTAAGCTGCATCAATTAATGGAAATTAATAGGCTTCTTCATTTCTGATGAGCAAGATGGTGTGGGATAATCCGAAAACTAAATTTTCAGCGTAAAAGCGCAAAGAAGCAATACGTAAAGCCCCTAGAATTATAGGCCGACGAATCAGCCGCCATTTCGTTGTATACTTCCGGTTTCATAATACGACGTTTACGATCAGAGAAGTAATAATTCGTTTTCTTCTTCTTTACGGGATCTGTTGCAAATCTAAACATTCTATGTTTATTCCTCGAGTGATTTGAACCATTTACAGCGGCACACTCATCCGTTGCACCCTATTTTATTAAAAATAACGCACTTGTAAATCACTCAACTTTAATACAGCAGTGAATGAGATCACGTGATACGATGACAACAAAATGGAGGATTGCACCAGTTAGGGTTTACGTATCCAAAAAACTCGCTGTGGCTTTGACGTCACGAGTTTTGTCCTATGGGCTGATTATGGGCATCCTTTCCCTTCCCCCCCCCCTTCTCACCGCGACTAGATACCCTGAATTTAACTATTTTAGTAGAAACTATCAAATTTTCCATCGCCTAACTACTGAGGAGTATTTCGGTACCGAGAGACGAATTTACAGTAAAGGTGCTTAAGGCTACGAATTTATGCGTCAATGAGACGAAGTCGGCGCACAACAGAACCTTGCCGAAACTATGCAGATGTGCTACATTTGTCAAAATACGTCATTACAGCCCCTATGACCCCGAAATTTGCACTTTCACACCACAAGGTTACGTGGGGTCGTAGCTGGCACAGTGAATGAAAAAGAACAGACAACAAACCACCCACCCGACTTTTCTCTTGTAGCCTACATTTTACTTTTATTTGAATAGCATTTGTGTTGGTTTCTTTCTTAAGATCGGAGTACACTAGAAAACAAATATGACGTTTTTGCGAAGAATATTGAACAGGTGTCCACTTTAAAAAGTAATCAAAAACTGCGCAACAGACGACTTCCCTGTTAACCCAAGTTCCGTTAAACGAGCTTCGGTTAAGCGGATTTCTACTGTAGTCAATAGCTTTGATGTTTTTCTTAGTATTGCAAGTTTAATGGTCAGTGGTGAAGTGGCGGACTAGGCCGGTGCGCCCTCGTAACGACAGGACTCTTCAAATGAGTCATCATCAGGAGCCTTCAAATGAGTAAGGACTCGCGAATTCAAATGAGCAAGGACTCGCGCCTTCAAATGAACAAGGACTCGCGCCTTCAAATGAACAAGGACTCGCGCCTTCAAATGGGCAAGGACTCGCGAATTCAAATGAGCAAGGACTCGCGCCTTCAAATGAGCAAGGACTCGCGCCTTCAAATGAACAAGGACTCGCGCCTTCAAATGAGCAAAGACACGCGCCTTCAAATGAGCAAAGACACGCGCCTTCAAATGAGCAAAGACACGCGCCTTCAAATCAAATGAGCAAGGACTCGCGCCCTTCGAAAATCCATGGAAAGTGCGCTTTTGGAGGACCCAGTCCACCCCTGCAGTTGTGTAAATTACATCAAATCAAATATGGGTTAATGCACAGGAATAGCAACTTCAAAATCTCATAAATAGATGTGAAATTTTAGGAAAATATCATGCTAAAAAAAATACTATTTAATGCGTACCTTCGTCGACGAAGAAATTGGCAAAATACTGTGAGACTAGAGTCGCATTTCTCGTATGAGGAATGTTCTTATGCGTTTTAGACAAAACCCACTCAAAAAGAACTTTCTCTGGATGAAAAGCCACCCCATAAAAGGGATAATTGTAAGCTATATAAAAGTGAAAAAATAAATACAATCATTTTGGAAATTTTTCTTATTCATTAGTGAAATAGGTTTGCCTATATATTAACCTACCTTCAATAGAAGAAATGTAGCTTTCGTTTCTCAAATCCTGATTTATTGACAAGATCTTGAAAAATTTATTTAATCCAGATAACGTATAGTTCTGAAAATAAAATAAATGTACAAATAAATAAATAAACAAATAAATAGAGAAATAATGTTAAAACCAGACAGAAAAAATGCCATAATGTACAATCTTCATGTGTAGAGTATTCAGGTAGATATTAACTGTTGAACAAATTGTAACAGCTATAAAATAACAGATTACTTAATTAGCTAGCTAATAATTAGCAATTTCGTATTCAGAAATTATAGGAAACAGCTGTAGCGACCGCCATAGCCGCGTTCAGGTAGGAGACGTACACCTCTTACCCACAAGGTAAAGGTCCTGGTTGAAACAGAACAGAGAAGAAGGGATCAGTGGACGAGAACTGGTAGCTGGTCACTTCGAGCGTGATAGGCAGACTGTAAACGTGTTAACGAGAAAGCTGGTGCTGTAGTTTATTCAGCATGTTAATATATTTTAATAGTTAATGTTATAAATAAATGTGTTAAGGATTAATTAGTGTCATTCGGTGTGATCAATGTGTATATCTGTAAATATCATTTAGTAGCATGCACATGCCACCGCCAAACAGCTATTGAATTATCAGTTCACGTACCTCACGCGTCATACACCATTGGTGATAATTAATAGTCACGTTTCCGGTCATCATTGTTTCGACCAAGTAATCATCAGCGTTTCTGTACATCCTGGTCTTGTGCGAATCTAAAAGATTAATCAAAAACAGGTTGTTGAAAAATTAATGTCTTTCTAAAATTGAATACGTCGTTTTTAAAGAGAACCAAATGAGTAAATCTTGAGCAGGGGCGCTGAGAGCCAACGCGGCCCCCCATGACCCCTTCCTTGGACAGCAGCATAGATATTCTTTCTTTTTTGGTGAGGGGGGGCTTGAGCCCCCAAATGAACAAAAAGTAGGAAATAAGAACGCTTTTTTTTTGTACTTACTTATTACTTAATTATTTTACAAGATCACCGCTGAAAAAAAAAATTAACGTAAGCTACTATTATTATTTTTTCAATAATCGAGTCAGGCTAATGAAGAATAATTAAAAAACTATGCATTAAAAATGCACAAAATCTTATTAATCTGGATTTAGAGATGTTGAGTATATTATTATATTTATTATATTATATGGATTTAGAGAACAATATTTCTGGTCATCCGACTAGCAGAAGGGGGACCGCCCCCCCCACAGCATAGGTCCTTGCTAGCGCGTGCCCCTAGACTGCATCCGGGCCCCCCGGGCTGCAGCCTCTGCTCCCCCCACCTCGTCAGTCTTGATCTTGAGCCGCTAGAATTCCAGGCCGACGCATGAGCCGCCATTTTGTTGTCCACTTCCGGCTTCATAACGCAACGTTTACCGTTGGAAAACTAATACTCCATTTTCTTCTTCTTCTTACATGATTTGCTGTAAATTTAAACATTCTTTGTTTATTTCTCGAGTGATTTGAACAATTTACAGCGGCACACACCCATTTCACCAAATTTTATTAAAAATAACACACTTTCAAATCAATCAAATTTAACATAACAGTAAATGAGATAACGCGATACGATGGCATCAAAATGGCGGATGCCTTAAGTTGATTTAAAATACTATTAATGTACCATACTTATCTACCATGAAAATAGAACTATTTCTTTATCTAATATTTTTTCGCTTGCCACTTTATAAGTGCTTATTTTTACCTGACATATAATCGATTTGGCCTTGTAGAGTCGACGAAGTAATAAATCCCAAAGGTTTAGTGGCGTAGCAATTAAAAAATGATGAGGAGGGGCTCAAGTAGCTTTAAAGATGACCATGGGATGCTGCCTTAGAGAAGAGATGTGTTTTGATAGTTAATGGAGACGCTTGAGCCCATGAGCCCCACGCTTTTCTTACGTCACTGCAAAAGTCATGAGCAAGAGGAAGTCAAATGTAAATAGTACTAAAATGAAAACCACGAAATTTTGTTAGGAAAAACCCCACCAGTTGATTATACTATAAACGAGTAGGCAGTGCTGACTTAAAGAGGAGTATGGGCGCCAATATGGAGGCGGGGGCTCTACCCACCCCCTAAGTATTCAAAAATTAGATTCGCCCAATTCTGCTATGCATTTACTTTTAAAGTTTTACAAGTACATTTTGAAGTAAGGTATTTTTGTTTTAGCTCATTACTAATTGTCAAGCAGTATCAATTATTTTTGTAGCATTTTAGTATCTTGTACATTCACTAAACTGTTTTACAGCCTTGAGAAGAAGGCAATAATTTTTCTCAGACCCCCTCACCTGGAATTATTCATATGGGCGCTAATGAAGGGGGGGGTTAAGAGGGTCCTGGCCCTAAATTGGCAAGATTCCTTAATTTATATTATTTTCCGTGTTATTTTAGCTAGGCGTTTTATTAGAGATTATCTAGATCAGTGTTTTTCAACCTTCTTTAAGGCGCGACCCCTTTTATGGCAACCAAAGAGTGTCAACCCCTTCTGTCCGCCGCCGCCATATTTTCAAAACAAAAGCATTTTTAAGAGAGTAAAGGAAACACATTAAATATAAAATTATATTATATTAATTATACGTATTATATTAAGAATGCATATTGATGTATATTATAAATATAAAGTGAAAACCATCAGTAGAATATTGTGTGCAATGTGGCCATGTTGAGATATAAAAGCGGTAGAAACATTTGGCATGAAATTTCTCATAAAAATAATTATAACTAAAAAAATCATTTAAAAATATCATTATAAGTTGTGGCAACCCCAAGAAATCAGTTAATGACCCCAGGTTGGGAGCCGCTGATCTAGATATATTGTTGGTGTCTTTTTTCCTTTGTAATTGTATCAAGATATTATTGTTAAGTAATGCAGATTTCTTGTTGCAAAAAATTTGGAAATTTACAAATTCGTGTAAAAAAAAGGGGGGGACCCCAAAAAACAATCGACAGCCCTTCCCCGAATGAGTTAAAACGTTCCTGTGAATAGGTGTATGCATCATCCATCATGCAACGATATTCAATCCTAAAACAATAATTATAAAATATTCAGAATTTATCGAAAAAGTTCACCATCTTGTAAATTTATGTTAGAAGCTAAATCCTCCGCCAAACATGACGTCATCCAATCTTCCTGCTTAGCCGCAACGTAGTTCAGAGCCTCGAAACCAAGACACGTTCCCCAAAGCGGAAAATAATCGCCATCGTCATTCATCTAAAAAATACGTTATAAGACACTAATATTATCTTACATTAATATAATAATATAAAGAGTTAATATAATCTTTATTGAGTAATTCTCAGTACCAACATAATGACAGTTAATCCTGACACCACTGGCCTACGCGGAGGGGTATTGATGGAAGTTGTAATCTCCCATTTCAATGGAATTTTGCATATTTAACATAGAAATATATATATATGGAGTTGTAGCTCTGTAATCCCCTCCCCTCAGCTGAGCCCAGGCCCATAGCTATACGCTTGTAGCGAGAGGGGAGCTTTTAAAATTAATGTAAGGCTCAGAAAGATACAAGGGGACTTAAAATTCGTGAATATTTTGATGTATTTATTAATATATTTAATAATAGTAAATATCTAAGTAGGCTAATATATTTAACATTAATGAATAAATTTCTTAACGTAAACTTTTCATTGAAAACTTATAAACTTCAGTATACATCTCGATTTCAAATTATCCTTATCAAAAAGTAGATGAAGAATGAGACCTTTGTAAAAAACATGTACACAAAATCTACCGTAGAAAGCTATTTGGAATAAACTTTTAATGTCAAAGAATAATTTCCACTCTCATGTACAATTTCATACAAAGTAAAAAATTTAAAGTAACATTCTACAATAATTTATTTTGAAGAAAAAATATTTTCCAGGGGAGGGGCTAATTTCATTTTCAGGGGGGGCTCGATCCCTTCTAACCCCATCTTGGCTACGGCTCTGACTGAGCCTATAACCCCCACTTACGAATTTTCTACGTACGCCTATGTCTAACACTCTCTACGTTATAAGTAGGGCGCGGATCTGGATGACCTAAAAATGCCCTTTTAAAATGACAAAATGCTCTGAAAAAGATGGAAAAATTACCTAAGAAGTCGAAAAAATTCAATTAAGATTAAAAAAAAAATCTCCTTAAAAAATTTGTATTATATTTTTCCACGTTATAAATTAAATAATTTCAACTTTAGACAATTTATAGACTAGAATTTTCATTCTTTCTCCATGATATGTCAAAAGAAAAGAAAAAAGGAAGTAAATACTTGTTATAAATGAATTTTAATGATATGTAATCTAATCATTTGCAAGAACATCAAAATTGCACTGAATAATTATGCGTATTTTAACATATTCAAAAGTCTATTTTATTTTCAGAAAGCAAATTTTTATGCCTTGAAAAGCTCTTCTCAACACTTACATATATTGGTACAATGACTCACAGAAAGAAACTTACATATGTTATTGGAGCATATTTGAAGAAAACGCATTCACTTTCATGGAAAATTCTTCGTCGATTCCCGATGTTTCTGTCTCCCACGTTAAGGTACCAGAAAAATTTTTCAAGGTCTGAAATCCGGAGGTCTTTTTCTGAAACATAGTTTAATTTTGCAACAAGGGAGTGTCCAGTCTTCCCCTTGGCCTTTTTGTAGTACTTCACTTTCTTTATCGACGTAACCAACTGAGCCAACGGGCTCATTCTGAGCCTTTAATAATGAAGGGTAAAATGCTGAAGTTTGATCCTATAAATGCCAAATTCCCCTTTTCCTTTTTCCTGAGAGAACAAACATTTCGAAATTTGAATAGATTCTGCATCCTCTAGCTGGAACTCATTTACTGTTGCCTTGACAGCATCAAAATTTTCACTGTAACAAATATACATTCATTGAGCATCCAACCATGTTCCCTAACGCTTTACCAAAGGAGTCGGTGGAAAAGTTAAACTAGGAGCTTGCGTTCTTCTTGCGGCTTCTATATGATAAAGAGATTTCAAGAATTTTTTGTAACATTAGAAACAAATCTATCTACATCCAGATAATTTGCCTGAATTTCCTCAGCAACCCTATTTAATGCATGATCAAGGCAAGTGACATGCACTAGCTTTGGATAAAAACATTCAATTGCTTTTCCCTCTTTTACTACATTTGATGTAGCATCCGTAAAAACGTAAAACGTTGTTACGCAACACTCCGTTTGGCCATAAAAGAGTAAAATATTTCTCAAGTAGCTGACAGAAGGTTGAACGATTAACTTTTTCAAGTACCTCCAAATTCAATAAAAATACCTAATATAAGGTAATAGTTGGGAAGTGTGACTACAGCGTTGAAATGAGAGCATGCGGTTGAAATAAAAAAAATTGGGAATGGCGTTAAAGGCAAAGTTAAAAAGGTTGCGATTGATATACGCAGTGGATTGATAATGAAAGCTGTTGAAACTTTTTTTTTCGTTTAGAAATCCTAGTTTTGTTTATTACAATTCGTTTGAAATTCTAACAAAAATTTAATTTTTAAGAAAAAATTGGCAAAAGATGACCTAAACAAAACACGAAAAAATCGGCAAAAAATGACCTAAAACAAGAAAAAAAATCGACAAAAAATGACCTAAAACAAGAAGAAATCGCCTAAAATGTCCTAAAAATAGGGAAAAAAAAGCCCAGAAAATGCAAATGTCATCAACATCCGGGCCCTAGTTACAAGGTTCATATTTGAGCCTATTTTATTAATAGATGCTCGTGTGAACCTTAAAATACGGACTATCTAATATAATCGTGAAGATTAATATCTTCTTAATTGGTCTAAGGAGATCCTTCTTTGAATATAAAATGCATAGGGTATAAAATTTAATAGTACCTGCACTGCGATGTCGTAGATTATCTTCACTGTACGTCCATATCCATCTGACGTCAAAGGAACGCCACCACCTGGGAAAAGGACTCTAAAATAAAATAAAAACTATCATACAATTTCCCATGTAAAGTAGCTACTGTAAACAAGGGCATGTAAAAGCACATGAAGGAATAGGTAAACGCATGTGAAAGGGCATGTAAACAAGAATATCTACTCGTATCGAAATCTAAGGAAAGATAAACTATTAGCAATTCATACATTAGTTTCACGAGAATTTAATTCACATGTTGCCCCACTATGGCATCCCGTAAGTAGTATAAACCCAAATGGTTATATGGCCACTACATTCGGACACGCAGGATTTGGTGCGACACCTGGTGTGCGTAGTTTCCTTTAAGTGTATCGTAGTCTGAAGGCGGCGTCCAGCCGTCTCGACCAAGATAACGTACAATGGTGTACGCAGGGGGGGTGTTAATGGGGGTTGTAACCGCCCACTGCGATGAAATTTTGTATAAATACATATGAATATATGAAGTT
>QLNU02014820.1:0-26365 GCA_006491805.2 Dysdera silvatica
GTAGGCATACGAATAACATGGGCCTTTAATAACGTTTTTTAACATGGGCCATAATATAACATGGGTCTTTCGTTATATCCTTTGCCTAAACTATAAAATAAGGTTTGTCAAAAATTTCCCATAGCCTAAGTACATCTGATTTAGTTTACATATGACTAGAAACATTTCATGGTATCGATCTACCGCCAGCGTTGAGATACGAGGGCGAATCAGAAACTCTTTGCCCCTATTTTTTATTAGTCAAAATAAGGTACATACAGGTAATTACAAATATACGTACTATTCTACATACCTTACACTATTTTTCCACATAGTCCCCACAACGGTTCAGATATTTGTCCCATCGCAGCACTAAATTTGAAATGCCCTTGGGGTAGAATTCGTCCGGCTGACTGTGGAACCATCGTCGGACTGCTGTCTTGGCTTCATCGTTGCACGTGAATCGCTGTCCTGCCAGGAACTTCTTCAGCGGACCGAAAACGTGGAAATCACTAGGGGCGAGGTCCGGACTATATGGTGGGTGGTCCAGACTCTCCCAGTGAAATGACCGGAGCTTGTCTGCGGTTCTGCTTGTGTAAAGTCCGGACCTCGCCCCTAGTGATTACCACGTTTTCGATCCGCTGAAGAAGTTCCTGGCAGGACAGCGATTCACGTGCAACGATGAAGCCAAGACAGCAGTCCGACGGTGGTTCCACAGTCAGCCGGACGAATTCTACCACAGGGGCATCTCAAATTTAGTGATGCGATGGGACAAATGTCTGTACCGATGTGGGGATTATGTGGAAAAATAGTGTAAGATACATAAAATAGTATGTATATTTGTAATTACCTGTATGTACCTTATTTTGGCTAATAAAAAATAGGGGCAAAGACTTTCTGATTCGCCCTCGTAATTTTCACACCATAATAAAAGGTTTCTATTCAGCCGAATTTAAAAAATAGCTATGATCGTTTCTACATTTTTAACTAAAAGTAAATCTTGCCGTCTAGTCTATGGAACGAGTTAACCTCCACTAAAATTCTGGCGTGATTTGGTTTCTCCACTAAATTCAGTTTGTACCTTGCTACGTCAGCTACAGCTCCATAATTCAGTGTATTAAATTGGCTTACTTAGAGTGACCACAGCTCATAGACGAAAGAACTGAAAGCTCTTAAAAACGATAGTGAAGGAAAGGGAACGAAATCCACTTGTTATAGTTGAAAATAAATCTGTCGTTTCTGCCAGAAACGAACTTGTGGAAAAGTCATAATGGTCATATTAGAACTGACACCAATGTAAGTTCATCCCATGAAGAAGAACAGCAGAAAGACTTATGAGACGTAATGCGATAGATTACGTTAGAAATATTGTGAAGCGAAGTGTAATTTGATTTTGGCAGAGAAATGAAAGAGTGTTATTAGGATGTAAGATATTATTACTCTTCACAGGGATACCACAATTGCCAAATAATGGTAAACACAGAAAAGCCTCCGGGCCGAAGTTTCTGTGAGTTTTTCGTGGGGGAATTTAGTGTACAATTCTTGCCACCCACGTTTAAGTAGCTCAAACTAGAGCTTTTTATATTTGGAGAAAAAGAGCCGCTGTCCTCATTCTGGACACAAACCAGGGTCCCCGCGTTGAGCCCGCGGTGTCTTGACCTACTAGACGAACAAGATCAAGAACAAACGCATTTTTCTCCATATATTATAAAGTGTTATTATTACCCTTCACAGGGATAACACAATTGCCAAATAATGGTCAAGACAGAAAAGCCTCCGGGGCGAGATTTTTGTGAGTTTTTCGTGGGGGGGAATTTATTATACAATAATTTTTGCCACCCACATTTAAGTAGCTCAACTTTAAGGAAATTGTGTTATCCCTGTGAAGGGCAATTTATATACATATATATTTTAATATTTGGCAATTGTGTTATTCCTGTGAAGGGTAATAATATCTTATATCTTAATATGCGGAGAAAAATGCGTTTGTTCTTGTTATCGTTCGTCTATTTGGTCAAGATACCGTGGGATGGTTCGAATCCAGGATGAGGACGGCGCCGCTTTTTCTTTAAATAAGCTTTAAAAAAAGCTCTAGTTTGAGCTAAAATAAATACGTGGGTGGCAAAAATTATTGTATAATAAATTCCCCCACGGAAACTCACAAAAATCTCGCCAGGGAGGCTTTCTTGTGTTGACCATATTTGGCAATTGTGTTATCCCTGCGGAGGGTAATGCTTTCTTACTTCCTAATATACGGAGAAAAACGCGTTTGGTCTTGTCCTCGTTCGTCTAGTAGGTCAAGACACCGCGGGCTAAACGCGGGGACCCTGGTTCGAATCCAAGATGAGGACGGCTCCTCTTTTTCTCCAAATATAAAAAAGCTCTAGTTTGAGCTATATGAACGTGGGTGGCAAAAATTATTGTATAAAGAGTATATTTGTGATGGAGGCCAGAAAAATGGAATGGTGAGGAAAAGAGAATTAGGAGAAAGGCACCAAACAGAAAAAAGATTAATTAATTTCGAAAGTTATAGGAATCGTGGGTCAAAAATAGTTGTCACAGCAATTACTCTGATCAAAAGAAATGGTTCTTAAGGTGGAGTCTTCGTTGGGAAATTAACATAAAGGTGATTATTACATTCCAAATTAGGAGTGAGTGTTACATAAAAGTTTGTGAAAATCCAGCTTTAATTCCAAACATCAACTTAAAAAGGGGGTTTAAATCTCAAGCTTAATTTTAATTTAAAACTTAAGATGCATTGTAGAGATATACAAACTCATTCGTTAACTGAATAGTAAAGTGGCCTACAGGAGTGTTAAATCGGTCACTGAACGGATTAGTGATCGATTTAACTTATCTATCAGAAACGAACAGATTTATTCAGTCATTTGGTCACTGAACGGTTTGGCACAATGCTAAAATGATCCCACTTATCTACTACAGAGAATCATAACCTTCCACTGATTCTACTAATAAAATTTAGTACAACTTTTGTGTGCAGCCGGCACTCGAAAAACTCAGAAAGAAATTATCTATTTTGTCCAAAGTTTGCCATGAATAAAGCTGCATTGGTCACTGTTATGAGACAACACCGACATCGTTCTGATCGTTTATTGTTAGTCTATAGGTCAAATATATATTTTTTATTTTAAATTGTTCATTAGACGATGTGTAAGTACATGTAAAATTCAAATCCCGTGACTATTTATGTGAAATTTTTAAAATTACTTGATAAAGATGAATGTACGAATAAGTTGGGCGCGGAGAGTTCAGATAATATAGGATTATAACGTAATAGCGAGTTATAATACATGTCATCATCAACAATCATTATCAATCAGCTGTGGCATGGGGGTGTCTTTCTCTCATCACACATATAGGTTGTACGGTGAACAAAGCACAGAGGATTTGGTCTAACGCTTACAACGTTCACCATACGTTTCGACAAGCTGAGCATACAGTTTAACAAGGAATAGGAAAATAGACCCAGTAGTCAACGAGGTTCTACGCTAAGGTAAGACTTGTTACATTACCTTCACAGCGGATGACACTTTTCTTGGATGCTGTAATTACGGGACTACAGGGGACGAAATATTTACAGCAGAAAGCGATTGCGGGACATACACAGTGCGTTTATTATCGAAATTTTAAAGACAAATAATTTAAACCGTTCACAAAATTATAAAGCGCTTAATAAAAAACCATGATTTATCCCATTGGAAAAGTACGCATATATATATCAGTGGTTCCCAAGCTTTTTCAAGCCGCGTCCCACTTTTATAGTAGCCAAGTTATCCACGACCCTCTTTTTTAGTAACCAAAACATTCCGCGACCCCCTCCCTTTTTTAGTAAACAAACCATTCTGCGACCCCCCTTGACCGTCACCCCCACATTTCCATGATAAAAGCATTTTTTACAGAATAAAGAAAACACATGAAATATAAAATTATATTATATTAATTATATATATGTTATATTATATTATTTATATTATATTAATATATATATATATATATATATATATATATGTATTAATGTACATTTGAATATAAAGTTAACAACCATTAGTAGAATATTGCAATATGTGTAGCCATGTTGAAATATAAAAGCGTTGGAAACATTTGGTATGAAATTCCTTATAAAAATAATTGCAACTAAAAATGATTACCGCGAATCCCCCAGAAACCAGTACGCGATACCTTTAACTGTCGCGACCCCCAGGTTGGAAGCCACTGCTATATGTGGATAAGTTTTGATCTATCTTATAAAATCAAAGAATTAAAAAAATTCTAGCAAACTAATGGCGTATAGGAAAATCCTCTGTTTTTTTTTAGTATTTGATTCAGATGACAAATTATACTAGGTCAAAGAAAATAGTCTCAAAAACTATTTTTTCACGCGACGACGGAAATCCATTCAGCATTTTATACCCGAAGGACTGCTAGAAAAAATGGCAGAAAGGGTGTTTTTGTAGCAAATCCAGCTAGAAATTCGAACTTATCTTTTTAAACAGAAAGGTTATAAAAAGTTTTAACTTTTGTGTCACAAGATTTCTTGTTTGCTCTTTTTTTGTTATTATTTCGAGTGTGCGTACTGATAGTGTTTCCACATCTTCGTCAATTTAATTCGTGACGTAATTTTTCTTATTTCACTACTAAAGTTAATTTGCGGATATTTGCTCCTAAAAACTTCACGATAAAACTTTCCAAGAAAATTAGTTTTCTGCTATTTTTTCGTCCGGCAAATTGATAGATAATATCTTTTTTCTATATATGCTTTTTACGAACTGATATTTTTCAATTTAATCTGTTTTTATTTTCGTCGTTGGTAGGAGAAAATGCTGCATTTATGTACTATTTAGTGGAAAAGATAAACATCTTGAAATTGGAGAAGTCTGTTATTTTCTAAATTAAGAATTTACGACATTTTTCATCCAAATGGCGTTTTTTGTTGCAGCTGCCGCTTATTCTTTAATATATTTTTCGCAAAAGCCGTAATTACGGCTATCCTTTCCCCTTAAAATAATGAGTTCCGCGAAACGTTTGTTCGATAGTTTGCGAGACGATTTAACGAGCATTATCGTAAAAAATGCGATTATACTCGCAACCCAACAAGTTCTCTTAAAAGAAATAATAATGCATTACTGGATTTTTAGGCCATTTAGGGATTTTTAAAATGATGTCGATGCTATAGTTCTAATTTTATGCGCTGTATATATATATACAGTCGGACTTAATACGAACACGGCTAAAACGAGTGTACGGTTAAAACGAGCAATCTGAACGTTAAGTTTGGTTCACTATTTAACTACATTAAGAGTTTTACTTTTTTTTACGAACACAAAAGTAGAATCTCGGCTAATACGATAAAAATATCTGTCACACTATAATGCGACTTTTCCCTGTTTTATGACGTTTTTTCGTTTTTCCAAAGCAAACGGAGGAAGCAAAACGTCTAGATATACAAGATGCTCAAATGAATATGCCAAGCAAACGTTTTCAATAACTGCTGAGGTTCAGTTAAGTTAAATGAGACCATATGCGTATTTATTTAAAACGTAATAAAAATAAACTTCATATAAGTAAGGTGGAAAATTCTACAGTTATTAAATGATATAATGTTAATTTTGCACTAAGGAACTTACCCAAGTTAATTCTAGTAATTATTTTATTACGTATGTGTCGTTTGAAATTTTTATTCCTTTCACAGGTTTTACGAGTAACGGTTAATACGAGGAATTTTACATATTCTTACATTCTCGTATTATCCGAGTTCGACTCTTTCTCTCTCTCTCTCTCTCCATCCATCCATCCATATATATATATATATATACATACAGTGTAACCTAGTAAACTGACCACCTTGGTAAATTGACAATCTGAATTAAGTAACCACTTTTTATAAGAGAGAACTAGTAGTAATTTACAAGGGAAGGTCGGAGGGTGGACGATGAGGATTTTAATGAGATTAGACTCATTTGAAAGCTCTCAAAAAATTATTAGACACGTATTCGGGCATTTTTCAGAAGGGCCATGAATATAAATGTTGTAGGGACGGAAAGAGAACAAATGGGACTATTTTCAGAGATTTTATAACGTCATATTTTCAAAAGTATTGATTTTTTTGCTGCATTACGTACCTTGCAGAAATCCATCGTATACGTATGTCACGGTTTTTGAAGAAGGAACTTATTAATAATGTTTTTTAAAGATTATAAAATGCATTCGGAAACGAGCAGCTCAGCGCCAGAATTCGCCAACTTGTTGGCTGCTTGGCGCATATGCTGGTGTAGTATAACCAGTTATTTTCGAAGGTAAAATTAGAAAGTGACTTACATTCGAGAGCGTTACAGGACAGCTCATTTAGACTGTTCTTATATATCGTACGCATAATAAATTGTTAGTTTCGTATTTAAAAGAATTTGATTTCGCATTCAACATATATTTTTATACTTGTTTAAAATTTATTACTTTATAATTTAAATCTTTGTGATATATCTTGTTATTTTAATATTAAGCTGAAGTTTAACTTCTGCAGAAAACCACAGAAAATTTAATTTTTGACAAATTAACTTTTTTTCCTGTTTACTGATTTTCGCTTTATACTTTAAAATGGATTTATTGGTCATAAATGCAATTATTGTTATTCGTCATTTGCAAAAAATAGCAGAAGCAACGTATTCAAATTTCTTGAACATGTCCAGTGATATTACCGATTGTGAAAAAGCTATTTCTTTGGAACTTTTTAGTGTATTGGGAAATTACTTAACAAAACCGCAACTTGAAGATGATGAAGAAGTCATCGAGATTTCCGAAAAAGATCCATAGCATTATTCTATACATGATGATAATGGGGTGGAAATAAAATCTGAGCCTGATTATATAAGTATAGACGATAAGGAGCGTATGGTCGCTATTAAAGAAACTCATCCAATCTGGAAATGGGACACTTTAATCAGAAATGCCTACTCAGAAAACATATCTGCGTTTTAAATAGGATACAGTAAACGGAGGGTCACTAATCGATATGTATAAAGCAATCGACATGGAAGTTTGGGAAAAATGTATGGAAGTTAGGGGCAAAAACTACGAATTATACATGGTTCCGATATTCGGAAATGGGCAATTGAAACTCCTTTACGTTTCCCTAAATTAAAGTTTCTTGCCTTAAGCACATGGGTAAAGGACTTTTGTAAATGTTATGGCATAACGTCTAAGAAGGTAACAAAATCTGTAACGAAAAAACTATTGACTTCTCCGGAAATGATCCTAAACACTGCAACAAAATTTCAAACAGAAGTGATAAAACTATTTAAACATATCCTTCCTGTTGTATATTTAATACCGATTAATACGGATTCCATTACGAATTAACAGATACAGTCGAACGAATTCTTTCTGAGGGGCAAAAAATAACATTGGGTTATGCATCATCTCTAACTAATCAGTGTGCTCACTCGTACATCGTTTAATATTCAATAAATGCCGATATCAAAGTTGTTGGTGATGTTTTTTTTATGTTTACAGGAAAATACAGGCCAATTTGGAAAAAAGAGTCCAATCTTTTCTATTTAAAGCGCCAAATGTAACTATAACTTGCAGCTTATGAGGAATATTAATGACAACCCTATTTGAACAATTTTTGGACGAGCACTTTTTCAGAAATGTGATTCAAAAGTTTGTCTGCTTGTACTATTCTTTGGAGTGTCCATAAAAATCTGTGAATTTTTGAAGAAAGCTGCAGGATTGGGGAAAAGCCAGATGGGGTAGTTAAAATTATACCTGACCCGACAACTCCTATTTTCCAACCTATACACCGCTTTTTTTTAGAGAAATAAAGTACATAGCGCGAGAAATATATCGTTACTTCAAAATATCTGCTCATGGTTCTGAATTAAAAATTCGAAATAATATTATCCGATTTCAATCCTTGATACACTTCCAAATGTGTTCTGATATTTTTCAACCCATGATCAAATACGCATGATTTGCATATGGGTTACCAGAAGATGAAAAGCCTGAGTTTTTAAATGTCCGGCAAATTTGTTTCACATTCACGGGAAGCGTTTGTGATAAAATACCTAATATAAAATACTACCCAGATAAAATACCTAATTGTAAAAATTCTCCTTTTATTCGATGTAGCCACTGCAGGAAAAATTTATGTTTTTCATGCTTTTGGGATTTTCATACATTGTGAAAAATCTTAATATTCGATAAAAATTGTAATAAATACATTCCACTTTTCTTAAATAAAAATGCAGAAAGTTCAGTTGCATTTATGTTCCTTCCTTTTAATAATATAAATATTAATTTTCCTTTATTACTTTACCTCCTTCAAAACATCACAATTTTTGTTATTTTTATGTCATTATCATAAGTATACAGGAAAAAGAAACGCAACGTACTATAATCGCCAAGCAGCAAACAAGTTGTCGAATTCTTGCGTTGGGCTACACGTTTCCGCGTGAATTTTATGACCTTTAAAAAACATTATTAATAAGTTACTTCTCCAAAACCCATAAAATACGTATCCGATGGATTTCTGCAAGATACGTAATGCAGCAAAAAAAAAAAAAATCAATACTTTCGAAAATTTGACATTATAAAATCTCTGAAAATAGTCCCATTTGTGCTCTCTTCGGCCCTATAACACCTATATTTATGGCCATTCTGAAAAATGCCCGAATACGCGACTAACAATTTTTTAAGAGCTTTCAATGCGACTATTGTCATCAAAATCCGCTTCGTCCACCCTTCAACCTTCCCTTATTAGTCATACCTATACCAAAATCCGTCATTTATAGTGATCGCTTGGATAAAGTAACACTTTCCATGAGAGAACCATACCTATACCAAACTCCGCCGTTTATAGTGACTACCTGTCAATAGTGACCACTGCAGTCCAGTCCCAAAGGTAGTCTCCTTAGACAGGTTCTACTGCTTATATTTTTGAAATAATAATAATAATAAAAATATCTACTTTTAAGTTGGTTTGGGTTTTTACGGCGCAAATATTAATTGATACGCTGATTGTATTTTAAGTAATTGATTTAAGTAATTGATACGCTGCGCCAGGATCTGTAGTTTACCAAGGAAGTTGAACCTCTGTTGCCGAGATAACTAAACCCCGAACTAATGTGGGCAGAAAAACGGCACGCATTTTTCAATACTATACCATTGGGAGTCGAACCTGGGTTACTGGTATGATAGACCAATACGTCACCACTACGATATCGTAGGGTCGTGGACCCACATTTTTTGAAGGATCCGGACCACTTAAGGCAGGGGTCTTCAACCTTTTGTTTCAATGCAGGGGCCAGTTTTGCTTATTCTTGTAGCCCCGCGGTTCACACTACTCTATCAGTGATATTAGGACTGAAAAAAGGCAGTCCGAGGTGTGCGCCCCCGATCAGCCTTTTGGTTATTTTTTTCCTCATGTCTCTATATTAGTTTTGCGAGCCCACCCGAAAATATTTTCTGGATCCGCCTCTGGGACTAAGGCTATACAGTATTACAATGTAAAATACGTATGGAAGCAGAAAAATATTTACAATATATGTAAAGCGAAATCAAATCTTTTGGCGAGTTTTTTGGCACTGCGTATTTTTAACAATCCTATCAATATCCGGTCTTATTTTTGATATTGCAATCCTAAGAATGCTTACAAGGTGGACGTCAGTTATTCTGGTCCTAACTTTTAATTTTATCAACTTCATTTTTTTGAACAGCTGTTTACAGATTCATGGCGTACGCAGTGGTGGGGGTGGGGGTTGATTGGGGTTAAAATTCCCATTGAAACGAAATTTTGTGTATACGAACGTATGGAGTTGTAGCTTTCTAACTTCCCTATTGCAAGCCTGTAACCCTTCCCTTATAAACTTTCTGTGTAAGCTTATACGCAGATGTAAGTACTCTCGAATAGTAATACGCTTTCAGAGTATACAGTTAGATGGTTGCGAACATATTCTTATCTACGTACTTACAATGGAAGTGTTTTAACTGCCAATTGCACCCAGATTTGAGACTTAGTAAATTGGAAAAATCTATATTTTTGATAAATATATCCGTTGAAACCAGCGTGTAAGACGCATTTTTCGATTTTTTATTCATTATTAAAAATATTTGGATTGGCTCATTTACTGACGTAGGCGATTGTTTGGCGCTAATGAGTGCGGTTGTAACCCTTCATTCTGGCGGATTAATTTGGCTCTTTCAAGGAACGAAGTTGCAGAATTAATGTGGAAGGTATTTTCTCTTTTCATTCAGATTAGGCATTGCATTTAATGAAGGTGTAATTTTTTTTTCTAGTATTGGAAAGTAATACTCAACGTATCGATTATTCCACGATTTGGTGACACTATTTATATATAAGAAAAATTCAAGACGTTATTAATAATTTTCAGTCGCTTTTAAATTTGGCAATCGAGAAATATTAACTTAATCTTACGACAATTAATGAGAACCGGTACTTACAAAGTAAAATTTTAATGCCAAAATTTGTGGAAATCATTTTAAATAACTTGACATTTGCAGAGGAAGCGACATTGGATTTGGAAAATGAAAATGACTATCGTAATATCGATGACGAAATAACTTCTGCGACGGAATTTGATAACAAATGCAAGACAGAAAATTTTACTTTACCCCAAATGAAAGCTGTAATTAATTTTTATGACTTGTGTAAAAGCAATAAATTTTTAGCAAATAAAGCAGCGTTTTGAACATATCTGCGACCAGAAGCAAATTTTCCGTTTCAAAAATTATGTGTCAAAATGTGGTACTCATAAAGGTAAATTTAAAACTCTGAAGAAAATGTTACAATCGAAATTTCATCGTATTCGAAGTCACAGTTTACCAGTTCGTGATAGTCATTTAAAAATATGGGCCACTAACATTGCAAAAGATTTAAATATGAAATCTGAAATATCTAGTAGCTTTATTAATAAATTAAAATTAGCCAATCGAATTGTTTTACAAAGAATAACGAAATATACTACCGTCCGATAACTTCATGATGTTGAAACTATTGGAAGCAAAGCTATTGAATTCGTTTTAGAAACAAGAGATTTAATTTCAAGCTGTAATCCTGAGCAAGTTCTTAATGCAGATCAAAATGGTTTTCAGTACTTCATCCTAAGCGACAGAACGCTTTCTATTAAGGGTGAAAAGTGTACAGTGTCAATTGTTGAA
The DNA here is from genome assembly GCA_006491805.2 of Dysdera silvatica. NCBI lineage: Eukaryota > Metazoa > Arthropoda > Arachnida > Araneae > Dysderidae > Dysdera > Dysdera silvatica. Next base: position 11,173 of record QLNU02014820.1, read on the forward strand.
TACAAATTTGCAGTCACACATTCGTATATGATAATTCCACTTTTGTCTGTGATCTGAAAGTGGAATTACCATTTACGTGAACATTCAGGAAAATAGGATTCAAAGGTTCAAAAAACATTATTTCGCCCTAACAATATTTTTATTACATCCCCCAAATCAGGAGAAACGGGAAAAGATACTATGTAGGAATGGGTTACCAACTGCCTCAAGCCAATTTTAAGTCCCTTTTCATAAGTTCTATTAGATTCCTGGATCGGATCGATAGACAAAGCAATATACAGTGAACTTTCGAGTAGTTGCGTAAAATTATAAATTCCTCCTGGCACAATAGTTCTCGTGCAACCACTAGACGTATATTTTTCCAGAGAGAACAGGTTCTTTATTAAAAGTCTCGCGAACTTCATTCTTACAAATGAAATTGCAATTAAAATAACTGATAGTAGTGAAATAATTTAGCCACATTCTTTAGTTTACAACCAGTTGCAATCTAAGAAATATCAAACAGTTCTTCGTTATCCATGATTCAAATATAACCATAATGATGATAAAGTTGAGAAACCTGCAACGTATCTTCAATTTTATTTAAAATAGATCACGACGTATGCAATTTTCAGTCATGCGAACAATTTTCCCTTATTAAATACACAAACTGTAACGTGGGGTTTCTGTTTACAACATTTCTATGTAGATTACCACTATCACATAAACGTAGTATAATTAATTAATCATGTATAATTTTTCAGTAACATTTCATGTTTATATTCTTGGACGACAGCGGTTTTTGACCCTTCTACGGTTATTTAATATACATTTCCCGCTCACCATAGCAGTACAAACCGAAAATCGAACTTTCGACGTATCGACTTATAAGTTACATTGGTGAAAAGAAAAGAGTAATTGCGCATATGTTCTTTTTTCATAAGGCAAATGGGTTTGTTTTTGAAAATAATTATTTTGTTATAAACTGTTCACATTAGAACAGTTTTTCAAGTTTCGTTTTTACGAAGTTTGTTGTTGGTTTGTTTTTAACTCTCTAGAAAGAAAACGCAATTACGTATGTGTTTATAAATTTGGTGTTAGAAAGTCAAAATGTTTTTATTTTTGTGATTAAAAATAATATATGGTAATGACGTTTAACAGAATACAATATATTACGTGCGTACAAGCCATAAATGACGTAACTAGGGATAGAGATTCGACTCACATTTATATCAAAGGTAATCACATTTTAACACGTTTCTTACAACTGAAAATACGGAGGAGTAAAAAAAAAAGGTGAGGTGATGGCAAAACTTTTTTCCATCGTAACAAAGAAATTGATTTTTCTGTTTTCGCCAAAAAAAGGAGTAACTTTGAATTGCGGCAACCATGTCCATCGTTTTTGCGCCAGTTCTGCAAATGAACATGGCTGAAAACTGGCAAATGCGCCAATTCAAATATTTTTAATAATGAATAAAAAATGGAAAAATGCGTTTTACACGCTGATTCCAACCGACTTATTTATCAAAAATATGGATCTTTCCAATTTCCTGAGTCTCAAATCGGGGTGAAATTGGCACTTTAAAGACTTCCATTGTTTGGAAAGCATTCAATGAGTCCTAACTTGATTTTTTTCTTTAAATCACTGTTGCACTGAAAATCAATAAAACCACACCTAATGCACATATTCGCACAAATGCGCGAGGAAAACCAAGTGTTACTTTGGTTCTATAGTGTTTTAAAATATTTCTTATGAAATATGAAAATGCCAACAGAATAAAATACAATGTTTATTTCAGATTCAAAGGGAGCAGGGATGTTATTTTTGTGTGAAACAATTTGTATTTTTTCATGAGCTGGCGGGCCGCATAAAACATGTCGGCGGGCCGCGGATTGAAGACCCCTGACATAAGGGGTCTCTAGGGAACCAACTAGCGCCCCCTATAACTAAGCCACAGGGGGCGCTGAACCAACCCTCTGGCTATAGTCAGGAGTTAGGCGCGTCTACTATAAAAATCGGCTCCCCCTCCTCTATTGCTTTTAAGAAAAAGTAAAGCATCTCTATACCGATACTTCAAATTATGGGGAAATTTAATGCCACATGCATCCTCACTTTCATCTAAGCCTAATATTGAATAGACGGTATGCAAATTTTTGTTTACATGATATTTTCTTTACATGTATATACAAAACTTTCGATTTCCGTCGGTTTACATACACTAAAATATAGTTTGCAACTGCATTACAGAAACTACAAGAAACTGTGTAAGCCGGACTCCTTTTGCCACGAGCTTCTCCCACACTATGAAGAGTTTTTAGGTTGCAACAATTTGGGTTACCAATATGGCGAGTAATCGCCAACGCTACTTATTCTACTACTCGCCATATTGGTAACCCAAATTATTGCAACCTAAAAACTCTTCATAGTGTGGGAGAAGCTCGTGGCAAAAGAAGTCTGGCTTACATAGTTTCTTGTAGTTTCTGTAATGCAGTTGCAAACTATATTTTAATGTAATGTGTGAAACAAATACAGTGGAACCTGGTAAAGTAACCACCTGAATTAAGTGGTTACTTTTTTTTTTATAAGAGAATCGGTAGCGACTTAGCCATGCCTGTACCAAAGTCCGTCGTATATAGTGACCATGTGTCTGTAGTGACCATTACAATCCAGTCCCAAAAGTGGTCCCTTTAGGCACGTTGTACTGTACATATAATTTTAAAAAGAAGAAATGCGTTACAATTTAACGGGCTCTGTCTTTCTAAGCTTTGAATCTTAATCTCATCTCTCGGGGTTGGCCTCCAGGCATTAAGTGGTTCCGATTCCTCGGAAAACTGTAAATCCCTGCGCAGCATGACCGTGGCCGTCCTTAAAACTCACATAAAGAGATATAAATTTGTTTAAGCATAGGAATAATGTTGGGAAACTGAATTCTTATGTTAGGTGCAATATCAAATCTGTTCTTACGTTAAGATTTCCCTATAATTTTTATACAGTTCCCATCTCACCCGTCTAATTTTAGGCAAAAGAAGGTAATACGCAAATGAACGTCCAGTCACATTGGGATACCTCCGAACCATAACCATTCATCATTAATGAAGTTAACCACCTTTCATGCAACATGGCACAACGGTGGTATAGTAGTGGTACTTACCATGTCATTAACCCAGGTTCGATTCCTTTTCCTCGGAATTGTAGTTCCCGGCCCAGCACGACACCGTGGAAGAAAGGATGCTTCCTGAGAATATGATTTAGCGAGTTAAATTAGCGAAACGCACGTAAATTTGGCCTGATTTGGCATAGTTTTTTTTAAATTACTTAGGTGGGTTACCATAATGGCTGCATTTATCGCTAGAATTTTGTCAAGAAGGGGATCTGAAACAGCCCACCCCGGCATCTTGCAGTTTAAAAACATAAACGCATACTGCACAAATTCTAAACCTGTCTTATATTAACACAATAACTGGTTATTAAAAAGTACATTTTACGCGTAACCTACGAACACTAAAATGATTTTTTTTGCAATAAATGCATATCGATGTGCCAGTATAACGAAATGATTGTTTACGGACATGGTTGCGCAGCAGTTTTTATAAGACATTATTGTCCTCCTTAGGGTTAACACAATGGCCGACTTGTCAGCACACACACAGCCACTGGGGCAGATTTTTTGCTTTTTTATTTCGTGGGAAATTGTGACAGATAATATTATTAACATTCACATTTTCTAGCTCAAACTGGAGCTTTTTATGCATAGAAGATGACGAAATACCGTCTTGGTCCGGAACGAAACCTCGGACCCTCCATAACTAGTTCGTCGGCAAACAGTAGCTTTGTCGACATAAAATTTCTACTATAAGCTTTACAAGGGCAATCAATGGAATTTTAAACGTACTTCAACATTACCTCAAAGATTTTATTTAAGTTGGTAGTTTTTGTGCAGTTTCATCAAGTTTGGCTAATTGTTTATCTGCAACATCAAACTAAGTGCATTTTAATGGATAATTATATCAGACATAATTTTAGTTTCACAGTAATTAAAATGAATAATTAAAAACTTCCATAACAATATTAATAACAATATTTTCGATTGAGATTAATTTATTTTTTTAAGTGTTGAGGGGGAATCAGATATTTTTCTTATTAATGTTATTGCTTTACACATGTTTACAAAAACATTGAATTGTAGAAGAAAGTTATTCAATAAAATAAAGTTTTATAGTATATTTCTTTTTAGATTCGCTTAAATATAAATATGTAGGAAGATATTACTTAGAAAAAAAAAGGTTTAACCGCTCTTGGGAAGAAATTTGTCAGATAAAAATTAATGATAAAAAGGCTCGCCAAAAAAATTTCGCTGTCAACTATAAAAAATCGCTCTATCTAGTGGTCTGAGAACAGCATTTTATAAAGATTTCGCGGTATTGCACTTTTTTGGAATATTTTTTCACCGTTTTAAACTTCATTAAGTCTTGTTAAAAAAAGGGATAAAAGGTGTGTTTATATCTTCGAGCTGACAAGTTCTGGGATTAATTCTGACTACGAGGAGAAATTTAATAACGATTTTAATAAAAGGACAAAAGATGTTCTTTTTTAGGAGCAAAAAATGTTTTCAGAGTTAAAAGGGATTTTTTTCCCTGTCGAGAATGTCAAGTTCAGGAGAGGATATCCCTGTTTTTATAACGACGTTGGAAAGGGAATTTATTTTTAAAACTTAATGCAAATTTGTATTTAGAAGCTTATTTCTAAAAATATTTAATAAAATTATTATGTAATACATTATTAAAGCTTATTTCTGAAATTCTTTAATTTATTAAATATTATGTGTTATATTTAAATTAAAATTTAAGACAATTATTAATTATAACAATTTATTAGTGTTCATTTATTATTATTATTGTTGTCGTCGTTGAGTCACTTAAATCAATCTGATTAATTCCACTTAAGTCCTTTGGAGACAACGACGCATAATCATGATTTAATAAGTTCCATTAAAAACCCGAAATTTGTCTTATTTAAGCTGTTTCATTTGGCATGTTTTAATTAAGCATTTGTCTTATTATTTAATTCTTTTTAATTTCATCCATTCTATTGTTTTCACTTATTTTATCGATTATATTATTATTATTTCTGTAAATGAATTAATTTGGATTGGTGTAAAATAAGTGGTTTAATCTTGGCCTTATTTTTTTTAAATTAGTATTATTCCTTGGTTTAAATATTTTCAAACGCTGTTGTGACATACATAGCTTGCAGGAGGGGGAAAAGGGGGTATAATCCGTAATAGCAGTTTAGAGACTCTATATGGAATATTTTCTTTATCCTCTCATTTGTATAGTTCATGAAACTATCCATTCTTTCGTGTTTTTCTCATTATCCACCTTCTTCTTCTTATCTTCATCCTTATCCTACTTTTACTACTCACCCTCATCCTTCTCCTTATCTTTCTTCTTTTCCCTTATCCTCCTCCTCCTTCTTACTTTCTTTCTTCTCCCGTATCCTCCTCCTTCTTGTCATTTTTCTTTTTCTCCTTCAAAGATCAAAGGAAGCATAAAGCTTCCTTTGATCTTTGGGGAAACATAAGATCTTCACAAATGATCTCCATTTTCTTCACTTTTCCTGAGTTTCTTAATCTCTCCTTAAATTTTGATCTCTTCTTTCATTTTTTCTCCTACGGGTCTCCTTCATATGTTCCTTGTTTTATCACATTTTTCTTTTTTTGAGGGTTAAAAAACTGAGGCTTGTTTGAAACAAGCGTCATAGAAATACACTCCATTTATAATTTTTGAAGCTATGTTGTAAAAGATATTTTTTACCCAAAAAGCTCTAGATTTTCCTCATACGTTAGAGGCGCTGCTTTTTTGTATTTGTTTTCTTTAGATTGCAGTTTAATTTCAAAAATATTGAAAATGTACTGAGTGGTCGTAAGAGTACAACTCCCCATTGGCGGACATAACTTACATCGGACAGAAATTTTGTCCGTAAAAGAGCGATTTTATTTTTGTTACATTTTTTCCCCAAGTAATTTTCATCCGACCGTTAAAACGGGGTGGCCTTTTATGAGGGGTGTCCGTTAATTGAGGATGCACTCTGCTAAATATCAAGTTGTGATACTGAACTTAGATTAAATACTCCCTTACGATTGCAAGTGTTTTAACGAGATAAAGTTAAGATAAAAATATTTCTCGAAATCTCAAGTTTACGAATAGATGGTAAGTCATTCGCAATGAAAATAACGATTTTTTGGTGGCAGATGGGAACCGAACCCAAAACGTCTTATTAATCGGTCCAGTGCTTTTTCTAATTGAGTAATAAACATAATTTCGGTAAATGTGATGGTTTGCAAAATTCAATTGAAGTCTCGAACTCTCAATTTTTCCATGGTAATTTTGACAAGTCCTAGGATTCGGAACAACTAATCATTTGAATGATGTCGAGTAGAGGTAATTGGATTTCATCAAATTTTTTTTAATGTATTTCATTGACGACCTCTTCTAACAAATTTTTTCCCAGGCTTCGCAGCTGAATGTCAGGCCCCTGCACTTGAACAAAGTGGTAAACTGTGTGTATGTGGCCAGCTGTACTCTCTTATTGAAAATACAGAACGAAACGGTAAGACTTGGAAAACCATTGCGACAATGCTTTGCTTGTAATTGCTGTGCAAGCATACAGTCGTATAAGTAAAGTTCTTAATGTCGGAAATATAATGCGGCGACACGTGAAAACACTCTCAATGAACGTTACTTAGAAACCTGTTAGCTCCAACGAAGTTCGTAGTGTTATCATTTCTGATCTGTTTTGATAACTTTACTCAGAAAGCTGTTAGCTCCAACGAAGTTCGTACCATTATCATCTCTGATCTGTTTTGATAACTTTACTCAGAAAGCTGTTAGCTCCAACGAAGTTCGTAGTGTTATCATTTCTGATCTGTTTTGATAACTTTACTCAGAAAGCTGTTAGCTCCAACGAAGTTCGTACCATTATCATCTCTGATCTGTTTTGATAACTTTACTCAGAAAGCTGTTAGCTCCAACGAAGTTCGTATCGTTATCATCTCTGATCTGTTTTGATAACGTTACTCAGAAACCTGTTAGCTCCAACGAAGTTCGTACCGTTATTAAAACAGACAAGAGATGGCCTTCCTCAACGTGAAATAATTCTTTGTAGTGATTGTAAAATGCCTTCCATTGACAAATGTGTGATGAATTCTAAATAAATGGTTGGATAGATCGCACAGGTATAAAGCACAAGATAGGATTTTCGGCAGTCTTGTATTGCCACTTAATTGACAAAATATACTTAATATTATGTTGTCATCCAAATACAAAGAAAATATTTCGTAATAACTGCATAATTGACACCTGTTGCCTCCAAAACAAAGGGGAGACAATAATAATAAAACAATTGAATCATATACTTAACGAATGCAACATCCAGCAGATTGATCCATGGTACAGCGACGACCACGAATATAAAGGGCGTCCCCCAGACGCCTCGCTACATATAGCTCCAGGCTTAGAAGAAAACGAATGATAAATCCGTTTGACCATATCTTCTTTGTTTTGACACAATGTCCTATATTATACGCTGCAGCTAAGATGTTAAAATAGCTGCTGTTTTCCGGGTAGTCAATAAAAGGAAGGAAGAATTCCAAAATCAATATTAAATCCATTCAAATGTAACTTTTCGATACAAGACCCATTCGATTTACGTTTGCCCATTGTGCTAACTTAGCCTCATTTGAATGAGAAAGGTGTCCCAAGCTATTCATTTTTTGGTAGCTTTCATATGGCGATATTGGATTCCTTTTTGCAAACAATGGATTGTTTGTTCAAGATTTTTTTGCCTTTGTGGCACAACAAAGAGCTCTTCTCCAAGAGATCACTTTTCCCATTAACCGAGAGTGTGGGCAATTTAGGCTAAGCCAACCAAAACGAGCTTAGCAAGCTCAAAGGAACTTAACTAGTTGAGTGGCTAATTGTGTTTACGTTCAGTCAACAGGATAGTCTGCATCGCTAGGCCACGTAATCTAATCAATGAGGGACCTAATGGAAACAAAATTAATGTATGCAATTACCGCAGTATTAAAAATAGACATTGAAGAAACGCCAAGACCGAAATTTTCAAACCGTTATCCATAAGTCAATTTACGAACGCGCAATTTAATAATTAAAAACAAACATAAACTGAGCTTAAAACACTATTATGCAAATATGTGATATTTGATTTTGGGTTTGATGTATCTCTTCGTTGGAGTTTATGGATTTTGCGATACGTGATAGTAAGAACCATGTTTTTCATCTACCATTAAATAATCAGTTAAAAGTTGAAGGAATATAATCCATGTTTTGGCAACGGACGATCGGGAATATGCTCAAAATTTTAACTTTGCTAAAGAACTGTTTATTCTTTATCAAAATCGTAATTTTGCTAAAGAACTCTTTAGTCTTTATCAAAATTGTAATCTTGATAAAGGACTGTTTATTTTTTTTTATCAAAATTGTAATTTTGCTAAAGAACTGTTTATTCTTTACCAAAATTATGATTTTGATAAAGAACTGTTTATTTTTTATCAAAATTATGATTTTGATAAAGAACTGTTTATTTCTTTTATCAAAATTGTAATTTTGATAAAGTAGTGTTTATTCTTTATCAAAATTGTAATTTTCATAAAGAACTGCTTATTCTTTAGCTCAGTGGTTCTCAACTTTTTTACTGATGCATCCTTTTCACTATATCTTAAAAGGCATCGATGTAGAGTTTTAAAAGTTATTGGAATGGGGGCGGTCCAACGGGCCTATATGTCCATATGCTTATCTTTTGCGGCCCCTTAAAATATTTGGAGCCCTAGACTCGATCAATTTATGGGGCCATTTCAACGCTAACAACATTTAAACTTCCAAATGTTTGAAGTAAGAAAAATATGTTTTATGAAAAAAAACCTCTTACCAGGTTGAAGCCCTGCCCTGTTCCGGGTTCCATTGTTCCACCTTCTGAGACGCCACTGCATATTCTTGGACAGGGCCGTAGGTGAGATAGTGGAGTGCCGGGAACTCAAGCTTTTCCCCATTAGATTTCAAGAAATATCGATAGCAATTTTTGACACCCATCCAACAAGAGTTTTAACCCCGAGAAAGATAATAATATCTTACAAAAATCAAGAAATATCTTTATTTTAGCGTTAAATCATCTGCTCTTCCTTTCTTTTTTAAAGGTACTTGAGCATTTATAATTTTTTTTAGTTGCTACGTTTTCTTGTTTAAAAGTATCATCCCTTACGTTCAAAAAATGTTTTATGCTGCAATGTCAGTATTAGTAAGCCAATTAATTTGAGTACGCTATTCCCGTCCCCTCCCTTGAAACCGTTAGATTCTACCTACCCCCCCCCATTAGTTTAGATACAACATGCCTTTTACTTATGTGCACAATATAAATAAAAGTATTCAAATAAGTTGGTTGTAAAGAGACGGTTGTATTTAAAAGTTTGAATTGCGGGACGTTCGTCTTAATTTTAGACACACTGATGAATCCCTTCAAGCATGGGCGCTCATATGGGGGCAGTGGGTGGGGGGGGGGCTTGAACTCTCGTTTGATTTTTCCGAATCTGCTACTCATTTACTTTTAAAATGTTTACAGTCACATTTTAAAATAAGGTACTTTTTAGCTCATTACTAATTGTCAAGCAGTATCAATTATTTTTGTAGCATTTTAGTATCTTGTACATTCACTAAAATGTTTTACAGCCTTGAGAATAGGGTAATAATTTTTATCAGCCCCTCACCCCCTAGAAGTAACCACATGGGCGTCAATGCCTCCAGGTATGTTTTTCTGCAATAGCACGAATTGTCGAGGGCTTTGCTGGATCTACAGAGGAGAGAGGAGTTGAGAAGTGAGTACTAGTGGACCTTCGACTCAAAAGGGGTACTCACTAAAAAGTTTAGAATGTAAAAATGGTCGTCTGAACCATTCGTTGCTCCTTAAAGCAGCAAAAGATTGATTAGCCACGAAGGTAAAGCTTCGCTATGGACTAGTTTTACTATACAGGGTGTCCCAACACCAGGGTTGCAAACATCGAGGAGGGATAGGGTACACCTAAACGAACAATATTTGTCATAGAACCTAGGGTCGCAAACCACTCACAGTGCCAATTCTAAAACCGTCCAGCATGCACAAATACTGACGACCAGTGCGTGAAAAGCGCCAGATAAAACTCAAATTAGTTGTTCAAGTGCATAGATGATTAGGACATCGCATTTTGCGCACTGGTTTTCATACGCTGGTTGTCACTATTTGTGCATGCTGGACGGTTTTAGAACTGGCGCTGTGAGTGGTTTGCGACCCTGGTGATGAGACGCCCTGTATATAATTTCTCGCAGGGAGAAGTTTGATTGACGCTTGTAATCCAATGGGAAAGAGTACTTGACAAGTTATCAAGTGTTTGTGGGTTCTTTTCTCCGAGATGTGTTAGCTGGGATAAGACTGGCGGATTAACCGGACCTTCGAACTTCAATACATTTATGTACGTCCATGTTTACTTGGAATTGAACCCAGACCACAGGCATGAGTTCACATAATATTCGATGGATAATATAATACACAATAAGCACAGTTTTTGAAACCAAAATTTATTCAGCTTTAAACGTTTTTCGAAAACCTTGAGCTTTCATCGAAGAAGCAAGAAACCCTAAGCGTACATCGCTCGTAAGGGCGAGTGTACGATTGTTTATTGTATAAAGGGTAAGGTTGTGGGTGATGTTGGTGGATTGGCGCCCTCTATCGGTCGAACCAGATGAATGTGGACTGTAGGGGGAAAGTTGGCTGTGTGAAGGATTGTGTTAAAAATTTAAAGTATATGACAAAAAATTATTGGTGAAATTTTAAGAGGAGAAAACGTGACCACGCCGGATGGATGTTGGCCGTAATAGATAAATCGTTCACCAGGTGCTCGATGTTTTGATGGATTAAAAAAGTTTAAAAAAAAAATTAAGATCAGCTGGAGATGGAGGTTTGTAGATTAACTTCACTTCATCGAAGTTAAATTTGTGGTCCAAAGTCCAGCAATGAACGGCTATGGATGATTTAGTCAATTCTTGTTTTTGTACGTATGCCCGGTGTTCTTTAATCCTGAAACGAGTGCACGACGAGTTTGGCCGATGCACGATTTTGAGCACGAGCATGGGATTTCATAAATACCCCCCATGAGTTGTGATCCGAAACCGAGTCTTTTAGTTTTGAAACTAAACTTTAGGTTTCAAACTAAAAGACTCGGTTCACTCGGCATCCGTTTCAGGATTTAAAGAACACCGGATACGTACAAAAACAAGAATTGACTAAATCATCCATAGTCGTTCATTGCTGGACTTTGGACCACAAATTTAACTTCGATGAAGCGAAGTTAATCTACAACCCTCCGTCTCCCGCTGATCTAAATTTTTTTGAAACTTTTTTAATCCATCAAAACATCGAGCACCCGGTGAATGATATATCAATTACGGCCAATATCCATCCGGCGTTGTCGCGTTTTCTCCACTTAAAATTTCACCAATAATTTTTTGTCACATACTTTAAATTTTTTTAACATAATCCTTCACACAGCCAACTTTCCCCCTACAGTCCAGGCGCCAATCCACCAACATCACCCACAACCTTACCCTTTATACAATAAACAATCGTACACTTGCCCTTACGAGCGATGTACGCTTAGAGATCTTGCTTCTTCGATGAAAGCTCAAGGCTTTCGAAAAACGTTTAAAGCCGAATAAATTTTCGTTTCAAAAACTGGGCCTCTTGTGTAATATATTATCCATCGAGTGTTTAGCACAGTGAGTCGATCTACTATTACATTGACATAATATGTCACGTCTGTAAATTGTTTGCAAAGGCAATTTGGGAAAGCATCATGACTTCCGTATATTTCTGAGTATTTAAGCTCACGTAGTTCAATTTGTTTAAAATTAGCCAAGTGTTAAAAAATCACGCATAGTCCTTGACTTCCTTTTAGCTGAATTGAGGAGACGCATATTTGATATAATTACCGCTTATTTATGGCGCCTAATTAAAAGCATAATGAACTACAATCTATTTCATTCAACTAACTTTCTTCCAGTCAATTTCACTCCGTGCTTTTATGCAAATTTTTTCGAGATACATTTTTATTTTAAATTGTATAGTGTGTAATTGGAAGTAAGTTAATTAATTATGAATTCGAAAATGTTTTTTATGGTCGAAATACGCTAGAGAGTATGTTAATAAGAAACTAATAATCAATCGTCTCGAAATTGAGGAGAAAATTTATTTGTTTTTAACGTTTAAATATATTTTTAATTATAAGTTTTTTACACATATCGTTGGAAGCGAGATTTCGCTGTAAGTAAGCTTGGTCAAAAAATATTTCGATACGTAATTTAAAAATTACATATATGTTAAAATTTATAGCTTTCCTTCTGTTGTGCTTCTTAAATTTTTAAGTTTCAGAATTTTTCCCTTAAGTACTTTTATAACGAACAGTTATTTCGACCCTGGTATAAGGTTTAAAATCACGACGTTCCAGGAGCCAACTTCTCCTTCTGTCAAGTAAAGGCAGCATTATGCTTTCACTCGACAAAGGGAGCAGTTGGTTCCTGAAACGTCGTGATTTTAAACCTTACGCCAGTGTCGAAATAACTGTTTGTTATGGAATCTCCTGGTGAAACTCTGTATTGTTTCGACAAATCCTTCTAATCACTCTTATATTTCTTGTTATTTCTTCGATAATATTTTTAGATTCTAAAACACCGTCCATTATTAAAACTGATTAATTAAAATTGCTTTTGCAAATATCATTAATCAAGTATTTATTTTATTATACATTCATTTTTAAGGTTTGTAAACATTCTTGCTATATACTATTTAGTAATATTACTAATTATTAACTTTGTTAGAATTATTTTTCACTAATTACTAATTTATATGTTGCAAATGTACCGGATATTGAGCGCAAGTCATACTCTATTGAGCTCAAATAAAAGATATATTATTTGCTTATTAATTTGTGGCTATTATTAATTATTTAATATTGATAAATTACTAATGTCACTTATTCATTCATTCATAGCTCTAAGTTATCAATTACACGAATTTATTAAAGTTGTAATTTATTAATTACGGCTTTAAACTATATTACTATAATAACGAATTTGTAATTCGTTCGCTGATTATTTTATAGTTTTGAACCATCAAATTATTTGTTGATTTCTTTTACAGTTCCCTACCAAAGCCGACGAAAGAGCGACAGCAGGGGCCGAAATGAAGTCTAAGAGTCCGCGCTGGCAAGAACCTATGTTTTAGGGGCCAGACCCTGCCCCCAAAATATTTTTGATACGATATTCTTGATTCTTTATTCAAAAATGAAAAAAAAAAATAGTAATATGTCCCGAGGATTTTTCCGGCTACGGTTTTACGTGCCGGTACATATATTCAGTGATCTTGTAAAATAATTAAGTAATAAGTACAAAAAGAAAAAAAAAAAAGCGTTCTTATTTCATACTTTTTTTGTCAATGGGGGGGGGTTCAACCCCTCCCCCAAAAAGAAAAAAATATCTATGCCACTTTCCAGAGAAGGAGTCATGGGGTGCCCTTCGAAGTGGGAACAAGGGCCCGCATTGGCTCTCGACACCTCTGTTCCTCTGTTCTTCTGTATGTATTTAAAATACTACTTTCGTTATTTATAATGCAGTAAAGCATCGATTATCCGAATACCGATCAACCGAAACATCGGTTAACCGAAAGCGTTCCAGTCGGCTAATTCAAATTTGCGCGCCATATAGATCTTTAGTATATAATGCTAGCGGCGGGAATATGCCAAAACAATTCAGCAAGTGTGCACGGAAATTAACTTGAAGGATGCTGTGTACATGGCAGCAGAAGCTTGGTCTACCAGCAAGGACACTACACCAGCAAAAGCTTGGAATAAGCTCCTTCCATCAGATGAGTCTATCACTGCACCCGAAGAACCATCAAACAGCCAATTTGTTCCAGAACTGGCTGGGCTGATTAAAGAATCTTCAGAATTTGAAGAATGAGATCAGGAAAGCATTCAAGGTTGGCTCGAATGTGATATCGATAACCCTGGCTATCAAATACTGACGGACGATGAAATCACTGCAAGTGTCATCGACGTTCAAGACTCTTTGCGACCATGACAGTGCTGAAAAAGGACCATCCAGTGAGGAAGCTTTTCACTGCCTTGAGACGACTATGAATTACGGCTATGGTTAGAACAACAAGAAGAATATGATGCTGTCCAATTACTGTCTTTAAAACGGGTGCAAGATTTAGCGGCAAAAGAACAAATCTCAGTTCTGCAGCAAAGGAAAATTTTTGGTTTTCTTTTCGTAAACTGTAGGCTTACTTTAAAGTACTATTTTATGTAAGGAATGCATTTGTAAGACGTGTGATAATATTGCTCCTATGACAGTGTAGCAATTGTTTTTCGTGAATGATCGGTTATCCGAAAAATCCGTTATCCGAAAACCCCCAGTCCAGAATTGTTTCGGGTAATCGATGCTGTACTGCAATTCTCTGTCCGCTTAACAACATTCATCGATATGTTGTTAAGCGGACAGAGAATTAACAACATTCATCGATATGTAAATGATTTATTCCACTATTTACATAGCGGGAATGTATTTGTTTACGTGTAAAATGCTTATAACTGCACTATATAAGCTTTAAATCAGTCTAAATAAAAAGAATCGTGCAATAATTTTTTAAAACAGAATATTTTTACTAGTGTAATATGCAAAATGAAATCTCTTAATTTTCTCCAGTTCAAAGCTATTAACACGGTGAGAACCGCCGTGAATTAAATTTAATAAATTTAAATTATTGGAATTTTATTCTCATAAAAGTAATTTAATAAAAAGAATTTATTCTATTTCAATCCATCAATTCTTCGGCAATGGAATTATCAATGATTTTTCCGATGATTAATAATCGATTGGTCGTTCGATAAAAAATAATCGGAATCGAAAAAGGAACCGAACCAATGCAATTATTTAACCCAATTTAATCATTTTTTTCAAGATTTCAGCAAGTATAAGTGGACTGTATATGAGTACCACTGTCGTAATGTTATACAGGGAAGTATTTGCGGTGGTTGGAGGTTCAAATCGAGGCGTGAAAAGAACTGATATTTTCAGACAAAATAAGTAAATTAAAAAAGTTGTACTCCAAACG
>QLNU02014821.1:5254-27698 GCA_006491805.2 Dysdera silvatica
AATTCAGCCGCGTATTCGCAAACTTGACACTGATTTGATGACACTGAAAATTTGCGGCGCCGCCGTAGGCAAAGGCGTACTGGGTACTCTCAAAGAGCGCTCCATTCGAAGGCGCGTCCTATCGTCCATGAGGGCGCACCGGCCGGAGACCCTGTCCTGTCCACTCCTGTCCAGGGGCGGACAGGGGTGGTGATGATGGATAAGGGTTGAATGGCATTCTTAGATGAGCAGAAATGACAAATATGGAAGCCAACGGGTTTGTTTGCGTGAACGAAGATTTAAAAGTTTCTGTTACGCTTAATACCATTCAGAAATTGTTAGAAAATATGGTGTAAGTTGGGGAGGAGGGGGGGTTGATGAGGAAGTGGAACTGCCACAAAATTCTAACATCAAAACATATTTCGATGTTTTGAAAATTTTTCTGGAGATCCAAAACTTTGCTCTAAATAAAGATGATGACGACTTATATAAAAGGACCACAAATATCACTGTTTCCTTAGAAAAGAATACTCGCTATAAAAAAAGCAAAACAATTACGCATCACTGATTTTTTTAATATAAATTAAAATAGGTGAGGATTAATGTATTTGAAATGGTTATAATTTTTTATTGTTAATTTTATTTATTTTGTTCTTTTGTACTGAACTTCTAAATAACAGCCAGATCCGAAGGACTGGCACCTTTGCAGAGTCTAGCCGGTGATCGTTATTCGGAGGTTTTAATGTATAATAATTTTTTTTCTGCAATAGGTTCTTTTTTTTTTTTTTTTTTCATATTTTAAGTTTTATATGTAGACTGGTTTAGTACCTGTATAAAAATTTGCTTTTTTTTTTTTTTTTTTACATACCTGCCAGCGTTATTTCAAAGTAGTAAGAGGGCATGAGCCCCTGCGATATAGCGACAAGGGGGGGAGGTCATCTGAAAATATTTGGTAATTGTAAATATTTGATGAAATTTAAAATAATTTAGTAAAAACGTAAGATCTATTTTAATGGGATGGGAAAAGAACAGCTGATGTTCGCAAAGGATTCCGTTTTCTGTAGTCAGGAGTGGGAGGAATTGTGATTATGTTATGAATGACCGATGATGATACTTTTAATATGTACCTAGTATGGTGTTTTATGTTTAAACTTTCTAAAATTACATACGTACACAGAAAGAAAGAGGAGAAGAGAGAAGTAATGCCATTTTTTTTAAAAGAAAAACGCATTTTTAAAATTTCAAGAATGGAAAAATTTCCGCGAAAAATTTTGAGCGTAGAAAGTTTTTCGTTTCCGAAAATTTTCCATTGATAGCAAGGTGGTATGAAAAAGCGTTTTGTGCGCCAAACTTACTTAACAGCAAAATCAAAAGTCTACTACAAAATGCGGATTAATTTCCGAACAATTAATAATCAGTTCATAACGTGCACACAGCGATAAATATGTTTTCATCTAATACAAAAGCCAGACGAAAACCACATCAAGAGAACAACTTATTTTCAACGTAAGGTTCGTTCTTGTATAATCTTCTCTGCCAATTCCCAGAGGATGAGACAGCTCAAATGACACATTTCCAACGAACGTCCACGGCATCCACACCGACTCAAAACATAATCAAGAAATCTCACGGCGATGGTCGTACAAACGACCGTATCTTTTCAAGAAAGCTACAGCAAAACTACGGCAACAAAGAAGATCGATATTTGAGAAGGCCGCGGGAATTTTTTGTTGCTTTTGAGACAACCACCCATGCAGAAAACTTGGCATCCAATTTTATTGTTGCGATAGCACGTTCTCATACCTCGATTGACCACGACTACCGAAAAAACAATGGACAACGAGCCGCAAGAGGAAGCTATCAACGCGATTACACGACCCAGCTAGCGCATTGAATAGCCCGAATTTCGGCAGTTGTCCTTTTGTCCCAAGAATATTACGTTCCTTTATTCGCATTGGTTAATCCAACGGCTAAAATGAGGGTCTGGCCACTTTGTCCAATTGGATCGCAATATGTGTCCCTGAGAATTTTAACGATCAACGATTACTATGTCCGAATGGATAAATTGCTAAAATTATCAGTGACGCCTCCTCTCGCGTAGGGGGGTCTAAAAATCAAGCACCCTCATCCAACGTTAGAGAATGATTAAATAGCGAGTTGTTCACCCTAAACACCAGTGGGTTACCGATTATTCCCAGGTTATGGTTTATATATATAAAAGTATTTAAATGACTTGAAAAAATCACATTCTAAGTCTCTAAGTTCTTAATTTGGAATTGAAATACGTTATCAATGGATAAAGTAGCACGTACGAAATATACTTTGAATAACTGCCATAAGAAGTACTAAAAACGTATAAAACCTGAAGCCGAGGTTTTATATCCTACAGAGCCCTAAAAGAATGTCGAAAAAGCGATGTCACATCTTCAAAGCTGCAATGTACAACGAACTACAAAACTTTAAAACGAAATGCTATCATTCTTTAATATTCAGGAGTCATAGGGAAAAAAAAGTTCACTGATATGAAGAGTGGAAAAGAATATACTACCATCGTCTTATTTACGTACAATGACGAAGCATGGAAAAGAACACACTACCATGGTCTTACGCAGTGCCGACTAGCGAAGAAATGAAGAACTCGCTTTTTAAATCATCCGTCTTTTTCCTTCGAAGATCTTCTGCACTACAACGGGACACTGTTAATTAATTGAATATTTTTATTTTGAGACATCCACGGGTTTTTTTTCATAGGTTGAACCACATCAAATGACATGTAATTTTAAACTACTTGATGTCGTTTAGCCCTTACGTTTTAAAAGCGCGTTACAAAAAAGCTTTAATCTGAACCAAAATCCGCGGATTGACGAAAATGAATTCGTAGTCTTACAATTACTTTACAAAGTCCCCATTTAGTTAAAGTAAGTAATTTAGTAATTCACACTGCCCTTTGGTTTCGTTCCATCGTTTCGAAACAAATCGGCAACGTGTCGCAAAGCAAAATGAACTAAAATGTGGGATGTACGTCGTAGGATAAACGCGGGGCGAATCAAGTTTTTTATATAAAAATAATAATAATCATGTCATTTTTTTAGGACAAATGTTTTATCCATTTCTATTAAGAAGGGATATATATTTTAGAAATTAAAAATGTTTCAAATAATACTAATATACGTAAGTAAATCGTGAGTAACGAACGTGTACCTCCCCTGCAGAAAACGCTTTCCATCAGCTGAAGGCTTGTTGCAGAATGTTGCAAAACAGTCTGCTTTGGGGGTAACGTGTTTGCCTACCGAGTGAGGGTATCCGGCGGTGGGCTGAGGGCTTGTCATTCTTTCTGCCGACCCCTATTCTGGGTTTTCATTCCCTGTGCGACAGAAGAGAGTTCGGATACCTCAGAAAATTGGAAGTACTAGTACAGTATGATCCCACCCGCCCTTGCGCCATAACACAGCTTTCATGCAGAAGGAGGGAAAGAAAGATATCTCTGAGCCTCTTTCTTCCTGAGAAAGGCTCCTACAATTGGTCGATGATTATCATCAACTATTAACAATGTCGCGCACAAATGCTGAATGTTCGCAGTGACGTGGAACAAGGTCAAGTTTAGCAACTACTGTCACGGATTGCAGCTCTTGGGTGACGTTCAATGACAATAGCGCTAAGTCATTGCTGTTGCTCGTTTCGTCAGGAAATATACATGAGGTTTTTTTTGTTTTTTTCCTGAAATATGACGCTATGCAATTGTCGAGGCGTGTTACAGTGGAGGAAGACATATCTACTCTCCCCGATGCCTGTTGGGACTCGCATCCAAGATGTTTTAAATGTGTTTTAGAATACACGGGCCTAAGACCCTATTTATTATCCCCATATATCGAACACGATCTAAAAACAAGGGAACATGAGACAAATGAACGTGCGCTTGCACGACATGCTGCGTGTCGCTACTATCATGCATGTTACGCAGGTATTTTCGTGAAATACACAAAGGCTGCATCTTTCATAGCAAGATTTAGTGCCGGTTTTTTTTGTTTTTTTTTCAGTAAGCCCCGCCTAAAACAATAGCAGAACAGACTCCTAGAGTAGTATATGAAGTACATAAATAAACCGTTCGAAATCTCCTTCGGGTAGTGCAGTGTTCGCGAAGGCTCCCCTAACGATCATATGATAAGAAGTTCCATATTATCGAAACGCAGGAGTCCATAAATTCTAAATGCTAATGGCTTTTTATTCCTTCGTATATTATAAATACATTTAAGATAAAGGTTGTTAGAATTTGTAACGTATACAGCAGCTAACATCATAATACAGAGTACTCCCTCTTAACTTAATCCCGCCTTAATCGGCCGTCACTTTCACCGGCTCCCTCCATCCATTCGGCTGAAATCTTAAAAACCTCAAAAAGGGGTTATTAAGAATAAAAAATGATTTTTTATTTATTTATTGTTCTTTTAAATTATGAGCCTTCTGTTCTATACCCACCTGGTATCTAATGACGTACATGTCCCAAAATTTGATCAGTGTGTAATTTTTACTCGTTTCGGGTTTTCCTCAATTTTCATCATAATTATTACAACAGTGATACAACATTTTGCTTCTGCGTATCCTTTCTCGTTCAAATAATTCAACCATATCATTTTAAAATCAATTATTTTAAAAAATTTCATTATAATATCTGAATTTTACCACTTTTTGCTATTTTCAGGCCACGGTCCCGTCATGGCCGGTTAAGAGGGGTCTAGTGCAGTATTTATCCAAAAAAACGTGTAGACGTATATTATGGTACAACGTGGAGGTTCGTCCTTACACCTGGTTGTGACATAACTGGTGTGTAAACTTTCAGATGGCATCGTCGAAGCTAACACAGATTGCTAAATAAAACTATTATTTAATTATTAAAGTCTCAATAAAAATAATTATAAAAGCAATTTAATAATTATTTTATCGTTTACGTTAAAACGAAATTGTGCCCGGTTACATGAAAAACTGCACTTTGGCCTTCAAAACTTTTTGAAAGAAAATTTTTGTTTAAAAAAACACGGCATGTGAAATGTTCCTTTGTTCAGTAAACGTGAATTGGAATTTCAGAATACTCGTGATAGAAATAAACACGATTTAGAAAAACTTGAAACTTTAGCGGTATGTGACCATACTATCTAATGGGAAAATGTGCATAGAAAAAACGTACGCCATGTTCACAAACCCAGTGTAAAACAACACGAAACCTATGAAGGGTTCCACACAACACAGTGCGAAACTATACATGAAATAATGAACATTCTTCCGCGACTCAATTTAAAATACAAATAATAATTAAAAAAAAAATAATAATGCATAAAAAATAATAATAAATAAATAAAATAACAAAAAATAAAAAAGCAATAAATTCTTAATTGGGATATTTGAATACGTATAAAGCAGAAATACGCCGTGAACTGCTTTTAAAATCGAACCTACTGTAAGGAGTAAGCCAGTTTACGATTGATTGGCTCAGCCAATATCCGGTTGATTGGTCTGACCACTCGAACTTTCACTGGTTGGTCTGACCACTCGTGTTTTGAAAAAAAAAAAAGCTTTCTACACTAAATTGGTGTAGAGATTTTGGACGGTTAAAGCTAAATGGCGACTACGTGTTTCGAATCCAAATACAGTTTTGATGTTCATAGCACGGGGGTTGTTGCCTCAACTGCAATGGCCAATCGGATTAGCAGCGTGTGCTTGTTGAACACAAACAGTAGCGCATAGAACTAATATATATACGCACATCACCTTCGAGCCGAGACCTTGTAAATGCAGTTCCGTTAAAAGGTCGAAAAGTTTCGTTTTCAAGCTGAGCGATAGATGATGAAATCACCCATGGCTTAACCCGAACCCCCTTCGGTTCTTTTCTCCTCCCTGTTCCCGATGAACCGACCGTTTGTTTTGACGAAAAGTAAAAGTAACGCAAGAAAAGCTACGATAATCAGACAAAACACAAAGGTGCGGCACTAAAGTGGGAGAAAGTTTTGACAGAGATTTGTCGTAATTCATAAACAGTACATTAACTACGATAGAAAGTAATTAATAAAAATCTCAACACTTCACCTGATGAAGAAGGAAGTAGTTCTCGAAAAGCTGCAAAACCTTTCCAAGTAACTATAAATTTAAAATTTTCCCCTTTATCAGCCATTATATGTTCATTAACCTTTATTGAGCGTAAGCAACATTAAAGATATTGCAACAACGGCAACGTCAGGAATATTTGCGTGTATCCCTTAAATGTATTTTTATATAATTTTCACCACTCATTTCAATACATCTAATATCCTTTTTCAATTTTTCAATTTTTTTTTTCGTTTTCTCTATATAACCGCAAGTTTACTCTTATTCTTTATTTTTCCGCATACCTTATTGGAAGTGCTTTTAGACTACATGATATAGCATTATTATCACGACTTTTACACAAAATACTCCATAATATTATATATTACTATACAAAGTAGTTGTATTTCCACGAATTAGATTGGCTTCTTCTAAAATTATGCCTGACAACACCATGACAGCAATAGAGTCATTCAATTGCTGGCATTTTGAAAACAGATAGTCACCCATCAATTTTCAGTGAAAACAAAAAGGTGGGGAGTAGTGGGTTCTAATCGTCAGCAACTAATTATCTTAATGTGGAATGAATGCTTCAACCATGATACATACAGTTTCAAACAAATAAATAACTATAGCAAGAACATAGAGAATACCGGAAATAAATTGCCAGGAATAAGCTAGTCATATCACAGTGTTCCCACTCACATTGGAAAAAAAAAATTCCCGACTTTTCCCTGACCTTTTCAGCAAAATTTCCTGACTTTTCCCCTGACCCTTTCAGCAAAATTTCCTGACTTTTCCAGGGTTTTCCCCGACCTTGTCAGCAAAATTTCTTGACTTTTCCAGCAGTATTCCTTGGCCACTCACAAAATTTCCAAGTAAATTTCTGTTGTGGGGGAAAATAACTTCTCGTTCACAGGCGATTTAGCTATTCAAAATAGAAGTTAAGAAAGTTTTCCCTGACTTTTCCAGGTTTTGACCAAAAAATCCTCTTTTTCCCCTGACCTTTAGGGACGATTTCAAATTCCCTGACGATTCCAGGTTTTCAAGGTTGCGTAAGAACCCTGTATCATGCTATAAATACGGAGTGTCCACGGGTTTACGACCCTGGTAGGGTTCCAGAAGAGACCACGTGAATTATAAAATCCCTCGTAAGGATAACGAATCCCTCATAAATTTGGAAATCAAGACATTCCAAGGAAAGATTATATACACATACACTATGGTTATATAAACATGTATTATGCAAATATGTCGATGCATTTGTATCATGTATACAAAAATTATATGTTGAAAGAAAAGACCTTTAATTAATTACAAAACACAAAAGCCTATATACCGAAAGTGTCGTGTGAAGGAATTTATCTGCGGGACAGTGGATTAAGGTGGCAATTTTCTAAGGACGTAAAAGGACGGAAAGCGAAACGATGTAAAACAGGAACTGCCTGTAAAATACTTTTAAACATTCGCACAATAACAGCTTGCCTTATAAACCGAACGTTAAAAAAAATAGCAAGAATATGAAGTTACGTGTATTTCTCGTCGTTTTATATTTTTCGGAAATAGATGAGGAAAGCACGATAAGCCAGAAGGGTGCAAAAAGGCCACGCTAGAAATGGACATGTCAAAATTTCCAAAAAATCGTAAAAGCTGCAATACAAAGAAACATCTTCATAAATAGGGATGATTCCGTTTGAATAAGACATGGCAGAAAGCAGATGCAAAAGATGACGATACTATTAATTATAATGATAACCAAGGACCAATGCAAAACAACTATGTATAAGGTAACTTGAGACTGTTATCAAGGATATGGGTCAGATCACGTTTGGTTTTCTCGTTAATTTTCGGATCTTCGCAAGTCAATTTCCACTCATAATAATTATAGACTGATCGCTATCAAATCCTGTTCTGACAGGACATTACATGCTCTATATGACAGATGATACACCGATCATATAATGTGCATGGAATGAAAAAGCTTGCTGGGGTCCGGAATCCTCGTGTGTGTGTGTGTGTATCTTCGTATTTTTATTTATTTTTTAAAGGCAGATATCGATATACTGAGAATGTAATAAAAGTATACAAATTATTAATTTAATGAATATAATAAATGCATAAAAATAAATGGAAGCATCTCTTAATAAATTATATATTGATTTGATCACGCAAAACAGCGGTTGTGATGATGCAAAGACAATAATATGGCACAAATGTTGTTTAATCAATGGCGGATCCAGGATGTCGTTAAGGGGGCGGGGGGAAGTTTCAGGGCCTTCACCTGGAAATTTTTTAGTTTTGGACTGTTAAATAGTTTAGGTAAATGTTGTTATATTACTAGCCTTCCTTTATACTCACCAAAATATTTAATTTAAGACAATGAATTAAAGCTGGGCTTTTCTTTAATTAAACTATATGGTTTAGGGCAGATTATAGTCGAGTATGACAGACAGATAACCTAGTAAAGGAGACATATACAATAACGAAAACGATAATTTACAATGTAATTAATAGAACAAGTTTAAATTTAAACTGCAAAAACTTCGTAATTGTTTTACTTTTTTTATAACAAGCAACTTTTAAAAAAAATTAAGTTTAGTAAGTTGAGTAGTTTAGTAATTCGTTGCTTATTTTTATTATATTTATACGTGAGTGTTGAAAATTGTGTAGTTTAGTGTTACGTGCAAAGTCAAGCCATCTTGGTTTCTTTGAAAATTTGTCAATCACTTTATTTACATCAATATGAATGTCTCTATGGGTGTGTATTAAAAGTTTCTCTTCTGTCATCCGCGTTCGAAGCCAAGTTTAACGGCGCTTCAACTAACGCAACACTTGCTGAAAACGTAGTTTGAAAGGCAAGTAGCTTATAGATTCGTGGAAAAACGTCTTGATCGCATTTCTCCAAGACTTAGAGACTTTGGACGCCTGTGTAAGACTTTTATTTATTACAGTCGTAACAAACAATACATATTCTTCGTCTTTATTTTTTTCCTGTAAAATTGCGTTTGAAAAAAATTGTAAAAAATGATCTGATGGGGGATCACCGCCTCCTCCGCCGATGTGTTTTATACAACGTGGCACCCTTCTTTGCAGTCTGTGACGTTTCGTACAAAAGGCTATAACACAAAAACTATGAAAAAGCGTGAACAGCCAAAACTGATGAAGAGTAAAAAAAAAGGGGGTGGGGCGAGGGTTATAGATATACTGAATGGCCCAGAGAGTAACGTTTAAAATGGAAAAAAAAATTAAAAGCAAGTAAGAGTGAAAGAAAATTTTTAATGATCTATAGAGACATACATAGTGGGCAATTAATGATAAAGAGGTTCGAAAAGTGACCGCCTTCTTTAGCAAGGACAGCAGTGAGGCGGTTCCAGAAGTCATTTGTTACGCTTGAGCAGACCTTGCTGACAAATGTGTTGACAGCAGTTGTAATGGCAGTTTTCGGTTAAGGAATAGTCTTAGAATTTGTCTGCCATACTCTGCTCTTCAAATAATCCCATACGAAGAAATCGCGTGGGTTTAAATCAGGAGAAAATGGTGGCTGTTCGATACCACCTTGGAAGTGCAATGGGTAACCTACTAATTAGTCACCGGCGTTTGTAACACAGACGTTATTTCGTTCAGTTTTAAGAACAGGATATGCATCGCACACATTATTGTAATCGGCTTGTAGGCAAATATAAGACGGGTCATAATGAGCGGTATATCCTTTCTTGGATGCTAAACGATTTCGGTGTCCGAAAATCATGGATCATTCATGAATACTTACGTATTTAAAAATACACGGTTTAGCCATTGGCAGTTGCTGCACACATGCGTTGCATTGACAACTATTATTCTTAAAATATTTCCACTATAAAACATTTATACATAAAAATTGCTAAGGAAACTAAAATGACAAATTCCAGGAGGATTTCACGCAGCCCAGAATGATTGATGCCAGGGCCCGGCGGTTGAGAAGAGACGCTAGTCTAAGAAGTCTCAGCTGGTAAATCAAAATTTTATCAATATTGTTCAATAACCTCAGGGAATGTGGAAAGGACTCTACAGCCATGACAATGTTAGTGAAAAATAGAAGATAAAATTCAACTGTTCAGAATATCAAAAGGTACATTGTGATTTACTGTAGTACACTTTGTGTATATGAAATATTTTTACTAAGCTAGTTAATAATAAATATCTATTTTAAGACGCGGGACATTTATTTTTCAATATATAAAATATTTAAATTTATGAAAAAAATTATAATTAAAATTTTATTAAAAAGATAATTAAAATTTTTATTAAAAGGATAATTAAAATTTTTATTAAAAAGATAAAAAATTAAATATTTAAATGCATATTTTTCATTTTAAGTGCACGTTTTCTCATTTTAAGTGCATATAAATGAATATTTTTAGTGCATATCTGCAGATACGTTTTCCTGCTCGTTGGTGCATATAATCCGGACTCCAGTTGTGCCACTATGACGTATGTTGCATCGAGAATTATGTAATACGTAAGGCAAGAAAGATCAAACAAAAACGTATAATTCATTCAATTAACGTAACAATTAAATTACAATAACAATTCTGTAATTATTCACAATAAAATCATGTTGCTCAGTTTAGCAAGGATTTTTTTTTTAATTTATTCATTAATGGTTTATTCAATAATTCTTAATGATAAACCTGCAAATGGCTGATTAAACGATTAGCAAATTAAAATTTTCCGCGCACTAATTTCGCGTTCGTTTCTGTTTTAATTGAAAGCAACGAACTTCAATTTGCGAACATCCCCGTACATCCATGGGCTCAAAAAGTACAGAAAATTCTATTACCACACGCAATCCAGCCACTCGCTGTAAAAATAATGCGTTGTCCATCCATACCGTACTTTCAATTCGCTTACATTCTCAAAAAAAAACCACTACTACCACGAGATTTCGGAACAGACTATTTCTGCAACTTCAGACAAGGTTTTTGTAACTTTTGGCTCCATTTTTATAATTTAGATCTGACTACTTTGGATGCAAAACTAGTTTAAGTGTAATATAATATTTATTAAACAATACACACATTTATTTTATATGCTATACCACTACCCAAATTATGATTCCCGGCCCAATATTTACCCCCTCAGAAAGAAATACCGGTCCTCAGAAATTTCTGAAATAATAATATTGGTTAAACTCGTTATCGTTACTTCTTAGTCACTATTATTTTAACATGTTGCTATATAACAGTTTGGTCAGAAAGTCAAGGATTGATAGCTGATTGGACATTGATACCGATAACTTATATTTGGCACTTTTAAAAATGTTAGTTTAACGAATACGAAAATATCATATTGTACTAAATACATAAATAAAACTCAAAACTAAAACATGTGAATTTTTAAAATTATTAATAAAAAAATAAATCGTAACGTGATATAATAAATCTTTTTTTTTTTTTTCCCGTAATGGGTTCTTTTTTTCCGTATTTGAAGTTTTATATGTAGGCTGTTTAGTAATATTTTGTATGGAGTATCTTTGCGTGTGAAAATGAGCTTTTTTTAAATTCGTATACATGCCAACATTATTTCAAAATAGAAAACGGGCATGGGTCCCTGCGATATCGCAAAAAAGTGAGTGGGGGCGTCAGCTGAAAATGTTTGATAACTTTAAATATTTAATGTTCAAAATGATTTAGTGAAAATGTAAGATATATTTTAATAGGATGGGAAAATAAAGCTGACGTTAGCAAAGGATTCCGTTTTACGTAGTCAAGAGAGGGGGGAATTATGATTATGTAATAAATAACGGACAATGTTTTTTTTAATATGCACTGTTCGTTCACGAAAAGAAGTCCGATGGAACAGTTAGAAATAACGGGAGGTGACGTCACAAACAGGTTAGACGCTTACAGCAGAGTAGGACTCCAATCTCAGAACTCGTTTTTGACGGTCGCCAAAAACGAGCGTAGAACTAACTTAAAGTCCTACATTATTGTAAGCGGCTAGCCGGTTTGTGACGATCTCGATAAAGAAATATACCTCCCGTTATTTCTAACTGTTCCACCGGACTTCTTTTTGTGAACAGTGACCATACTGGTAATATAAAAAAAAAATCTAAGTAAACGATTTTCTCTAGTATTTTTGTTATATTGAATAATAAATCTGAAAATACCCAAAAGCTAAATGTAAAACAGAAAAAAGACAAACTGAACCCAGCTAAGAGAAAGGAGATCGAAAAAATGGGTATTGGGAAAGGGCTTTCAGAAAAAGATTTTGCTTTCTATGTGCAATACTTTTATGCATCTTCATAAGAATATCATATATATCTATGAAGACACGAACGTTTTTTTGAAAAATTCCATTTTTTCCGAAGGTTTTGCTTATGGGATGCAAGAGTTTTCAACCAAATTCCATGAAACTTACACAAAACTGGGAAACATAAGAGAAAATTATTATACTAAAATTTGAAATGAATAGATTGAATATTCGAAGAAATATGAGTGTTTATATATAATGCTTTAAGTGCGCATACTCGAAAGGTAAAAAAGTGTCTTTCATAATTCGGTATTATATCATCATATTCAACCATTATCTATCCACTGCTGGATGAAGGTCTCTCCAAATGCTTTCCACACAAGTCTATCCTGAGCAATTCGCTTCCAAGTCACCCCAACCTGTTTTCTTATTTCATCTACCCATCTAGTTTGAGGACGTTTTCTAGGTCTTCGGTGGTCTCTTGGAATCCAGTTCAGAATTTCTGTTGTTGTCATCGTTGATCGTATAATTATATAGGGCAACTCGTTTAAAAATTTTAGTTGAGTACTATAAAAATTTAGAAAATTATCAACGATAGAGTGAGCTACATTTCGGTTACTTTATAAAAGTAGCTGGATGATAAGGGATTTTCCACAAATTGTCATTTGTTATTGCATTTTTATAGCATTTCGTACATGACAATAATTTATGGTACATAAATCGCATTATAAAGCACGAGTAACGTGTTTCTATATATTTTCTTAATTCTGGACTAGTTCAATTAGAATACACGCGTGTCCGATAAATTAGGAAATAACAGTTTGTGGAAAATTCCTTACCATCCAGTTACTTTTAGAAAGTAACTGAAACGCCGCTCACTCTCTGGCCGATAATTTTCTAAATTTTTATAGTATTCAAATAAAATTTTTATATAAGTTGCCCTATATAATTTGCTACCGAATTATTAAAGAATTTTGTTTATCTTTTGAGTATGCGCAGTTAAAACTTACCTCTTCAAATATTCAATCTATTCATTTCAAATTTCAGTATATTTTTTTTACGTTGCCACATTTTGTGTACGTTTCGTGAAATTTGGTTCAAAATTCTGCATCCCATAAACAAGAAACATGCGGAACAAAAAGGTAATTTTTCAGAAAAAAAACTCATAGCTTCGTGAATATACATGCTATTTTTACATAAATGCACAAAAATATTGCACATAGAAAGTAAACTCTTTTTTTAAAGTTACGGATTATTTCCACTTTTTTTGTGATACAGGGTGATTATAAATATATATTTTTTTCAATTTGTTGTCGGCCCTTAAATGCATTCTTGACTGAATCTTTACCGGAAAGTATGAATCCAAGCATGATCTTTACCGGAAAGTATGAATCCAAGGATGATCTTTATATAACTGAAATTAAAGAATAACTCGTTTAGTATTTCTCGAGAAATTTGAAAAAATGTCTAAAATTGAAATTGTCCGGTGATTTTGGGTATATAAGGTATGCATCAAAATATAAATTCAGTAATAAGCATGAATTAAATATTGTATATAATATATAAAGATATGCATTATACACATCGGATAAATTTTAAATCTATATAAATATTTTTAATATGCATACTATGTATACTTATATATCAACTACCATATAACTAAGTGTACTGGTACTAAAAAATGTAATTTTAAATAGCATGCACTGAAATAAAAATCAAAATAATAATAAATTTTAGCAAATAAACGGCGAAAATTCCTAGAAAAATGCACAACAGTTCCATAACATCATACGTCGTTGCTTTTGAACCCACCATTTCCAGTTTACGTGAATGCAAAGGCCCTTTGAATGTGTGTCCAAAAGGCATTTTGTTTCATTAATAATTTCATATAATTTAATATTCAATAATTGCTGTATTTATAGTTATTTTTAATAATTATAATAAAATATAATATAGTACAATTTCGCATGCATATAAGGCAAGCAAATTTACTTTACATAGATCTGTGCATTTCCATATGATTTCGAAATTTTTAATTGTCTTAAATGTCACACAATTCCTTAGTTCTATGAAAATTTTATTCTCTCTCTCTCTCTCTCTCTCACACACACACACACACACACACACGTCCTCTGCCAAGAATAACGCCACTTGATCGAGCGCAGATGCAAAGTGCCATCGGCGGCGATCACTCCACCGTGTGGGGGTGACAAAGCGAGTCCCGCCTTGAAGCTGAACTTTGGCTGTGGTGACCGAAGTTCGGATTCTTCGTTAAACTGTAGGTTCA
Organism: Dysdera silvatica; assembly: GCA_006491805.2. Lineage (NCBI taxonomy): Eukaryota > Metazoa > Arthropoda > Arachnida > Araneae > Dysderidae > Dysdera > Dysdera silvatica. Next base: position 19,827 of record QLNU02014821.1, read on the forward strand.
GCTTGCCAACCCGGTTGGTAAACCTAGTGAGCTTATGGCTGCTTCCTCTGTATTTCTTTCACCGTAATATGTGTATGTGTGTGATAACAGACTTCCATCCTGCAGTGAATTGAAAGTGATCGATGGTGATGTATATGTAATAAGTTTGCATCTTTCTGTTTAAGAATATATCTATGTCCTATATCAGATATCTGCATTTATTTATCGTATGAGTTGTGATAAAATTTAAGCTAATCTCTAATAAACAACTCCTTTCTTATTTCATTCCGAAATTTTAACTGAAATATTTATGATAAACGCATTACATAAAATAATATTAAAACTACATAACATTAAATTAAAAACGGAAGATTTTAAACAGATATTAAGTACGTGAGGTCATTTTCTCGTCATATAATTTTTTCATTTCATATTAATTTAAAAGATGTAGGTTATATATACACCAACGTATTATGCAATGACATATATAAAGATAATTTGTAGAAGAATATAAGCAAGTGATAGATACAAGGATATCAACAAATAATTCATATAATGCATACAAATTGAAGTATGGATATTAAAAGTTATAAAATTATATAATGATTGCATATAATCTTTAAATGTATATGAAGATTATGCAAAATTTAAAATTTTTTGTAAATGTCTTTTCCTAAAACGCAAGGACCAAAAACAATGTAATATAATAGTTTATCAATGTGCATTGAATGTGTTACAAAAACTAGGTTTTTACCTTTAATAATTAAATTACCTATAGTCTGAAATCGAAATAGTTTTATTTGTTTATTTCCAGTGTATTGAAACCGAAAAAGACAAATTTTGGAGTATTTCAGCGAATGAATATTTAAATGAATTCCTTAAAATATGGAAATATATTTCGCTTGAATTATTCATAAACGAAAATAAATACCCAGGTAAAAAGCAACAAGTCCTTGCAAGCAGAAAGATATCTCGGTTCCAAAAGGGGTGAAAGAACTCCATACTTCTATCTCAAAACGAATACGTACATTGATTCATTTTCCTGAATTGAAGTCCAACCGATGGCCGAGGATACAGAAGCCCGGTTTTCCAATTTATATAATTGCAAATACTTAAAATTGAAAAGAGATTGCGAAATTTGTCTTTGACTAAGCATTGTTTGGCCTCCATCCTGCCGAACTACGTTTAATTTGTTCGAGTTTTAGAGATTCTAGCCCCGTGGCCTTTGTTTCGCTTCATTCACGTTTGACAGAGATAAATTGCCAGATCCTTGCGCTGTTCGTCTTTTGTCCTAAAGATGCCTATCCTCCAGCCTTCTTTCCTCCATTTTTTTTTCTTCGAAAGTTTCTAAGGTGGATTCTAATAGAGGATCAAATCTCCCTTCTCTTCCAATAAACGTCAGCATAACATCTTTCGGTCATTGGAGCATTTAATATTGATATCGGATAGTTTAAAGACGTTGTTTACCACTCTTTTGAATTAAACTGAAATCTCTAATTAAACATTCCTAATATTTTTCTTCTAAAGGAAGAATAATTTCATGAATCTATTTGGTATAGTTATATTCATGAAAGCGTTGTTAACAGCTGCACTTTGATACCAAGTGCTATAACTATGAAGACATGCCGACATGTTTTTGTCAGTGAGGTTAGTTAGCGTTGCCATTCTGCCTATTAGAAACTTCTTCGTTTTGGAAAGGAATTCTCTGCATTGGTGGTACCGTCTCTGGCCGCGAAACGTAAAAAGTTTTTCCAAATGGGCGAAATTTCCTTATTCAGAAGTTGGTCATTAACAGCAATGTTTGTATTAAAAAGGATATAACAAGCTTTAAAGAAATTAAGATCATGATTTAAATTTACACTTTTAATGATTTATGCATTGGAGAATGGTAACTTGTGTCCGAATTCCCGAGTGTTCGGCAGAAGCATATATGCGAAAGAATAAAAGGGATATTTTTTCTGTTTTAAATAAAATTTTTGTGTCCGACTCAAACCGTAAATTTTATCAGAAATTTGATATATGCTTATGCGAAAAGCTAAATATAAAGACACGTCACACTTGCATTTCCTTATGCTAATATGAACCGAATTCTATTATGTATTTAAAAAAATCTGTACAGTATGCAAACACACACACACACACACACACACACATATATATATATGATAATCAATATATTGATAATATATATATATATTATTAATCATATGCAAGGCTACCCAAAAGGGTTGCTGGTATCTAACTGGAAGGAGACCCACACGCTGAACGTATGTGACGATGTGTGGAACCGGCCGGGCCAGTAACCTAGTGTCCTACCCCGCCTTCAAGTGGTGCAGGCTGAGCTTTCTATTTATGTGGCAAATTAATATTTGCTGCACGGATAGAAAGGCGGAAGGGGAGGGCTAATTCACCAACCCGTCTAGCCAGCGTGGTGAAATTATGGCTAATTCCTCCATTATGTTGACACACCAGAAACCATGGCCCCTAGTCTCCAGGTGCTGGAGTGCTCCTGATCAAGGCAGCGGTCAGTGTGGCATGAAAGCAGGGGGTGCTAAGAATCACTGGAATGGCCCAGGCTGCCGTTTGTTATTGACCTTGGCTACGTTTAATGGACGATCCCTTGCTTCTGAAGCAAAACTTCAGGAATTGGAAGAGGAACTAGACAAGATCAAATGGGACATTGTAGGACTCAGTGAAATTAGAAGAAAAGGTGAAGAGTTGGTGGAACTTAAAAGCGGACATTTGTTTTACTATAGAGGAACGGAAACTTTAAGAACAAGTGGTGTTGGGAAATGAGTTCTTTAAAACAGACATGAAACAATTATTCAATAATTACTGCCTTTTATTTTATCTTATAAACACGATAATATATTTTCTAATTCCTTTAGAATATAACAGTGCCATTTAATATTAGCATTTGGAGCTATTAACAATTCTTCCTACTATCAATTTTTCACTTGGCATATTTTTTTTCAGTATTTAAACCTTATATAAGTAATTAAAAAAACAAAATAATTCAAATACTCATTTCACTATGAGAATCATACTGGGGTATATAAACCACCAGAAAAAATTTATACATTTCATTATAAGTTTAATGAGGGAGGAGGCACATAATTTTCGATTAATAGAAGAGAAAGAAAGGTAACTTTAACTTACATGTTACACCCTTAATGGCCCATGTCCGGAGTAGGATGGGGTCCCCTGACTGAGGTCTGAATTAAATCTTCACATTGAAAAATTTCTCTCTCTCGCGCGCGGAGCGAGACTTGTAAGCGTTTTTAAATAAGCGCCATCTTGAAGATTTTTTTTGTATAAGGACTGCTAAAATCCTTATTCTCGCCAATATATTGCCAACTTTTAATTTGGCTTTTGTTAACGTATTAGACGGCAATTTCGCCTGCCTAAATTGCAATTGTTGGCCAATTGTGGTGGTCTGGAACTGGACGCCAAGCCCAGCCACTGTGTGTGTTCTGACCTGTTTATGCACGTGCAACGAGTTGGCTATTTATTTCTGTGATGATTCGTTTACTTCCTTTCGACCAGGGATTTCGTCTAAACTTAAGTTTTTATAGGTTTCGGTTGCTGATGGATATTAGCCATATTGCAGGGAGCGAAATAGCAGTTTTTGGGTACACTGATTGGCTAAAATTATTTTGTTTGCAAGTTAAAAATGGGTTTAAAAAATTAAATATGATAGGTAGGAAAAAAACAAAAAGGTGGATTTGTATGTTAAGGGGTCCTACTTTTAAAAAGAAAAGGAATTTAATTATAAGTGCCTTATTTATATTCAGAATTTTTTTAAGAGTTGTTTTTACTAGTAAAAATCAAATTAATTTAATTTTACACCTTTGTTAATTCAACAGGCATTTTTAACAAGTCTTTTCGTTTGTCACATAAAAAACAACTAAATTTAAAGTTCTTGAAAAGAATTCACAAAGAATTTGATTTTGTCTGGATGAATGGATGGCCCAGGAAACTTGTTTACTTCCTATTATGCCCATGATGACGGTTTCTTTGGACGAACGTGTCTTCTCTTGAATGGAGGTGTCTCCTCTTGAATTTTAATTAATGTGGCATAGTGTTATAGACGCAGTGTACAAATAATTGGAGGTACAACTCCATCTGAACTAAGGAGATCGAAAAAGAAACACTTGGGTGAGAGAGCAAACTAGAGTGGAGGACATCATTGTTAAAGTAAAAGGGCTGAAATGGCGATGGGCTGGGCATATTGCAAGAAGAACTGATCAACGATGGACAACAGAAATTCTGAACTGGATTCCAAGAGACCACCGAAGACCTAGAAAACGTCCTCAAACTAGATGGGTGGATGAAATAAGAAAACAGGTTGGGGTGACGTGGAAACGAATGGCCCAGGATAGACTTGTGTGGAAAGCATTTGGAGAGACCTTCATCCAGCAGTGGATAGATAATGGTTGAATATGATGATGATGATGATATATATATATGTGTGTGTGTGTATTAAAAATTTATTAATGGAATAATAAATACTCTTATTTGCTAATACGCATTTTTGCCATTATCATTACGTTTATTTTGTTCGTGAATATATTACCCACTGTATGACGATAGTTAACGATTAAAACTACTATATATATTAATAATGAAGTTTAGGTACAAGTAAAGCTCTGGGGAATTTAACATTAAAAATCTTCAAAAATGTACATTAATTGAACTTCGTATTTTTATTTAAATTCATATTGGATTTAAAATAACTGAAAGATGGAGCTTCAGTTTTTTACTATAAAAACACTGGTTTGATCGGAATGCAGAACGCCGATTGCTTGAGCCTTCACAGAAAACTAAAAAATATTTTTTTTTTAAATAAAAATTTGACATTAATTGTAAAATGCTTTCATTTCCTCTAATGATATCTTGGGTTGCGCAGAACTGAAATAAGGCTTTCAACGAAAAGGTCTTTCATAGCTATACAAAGATGCTTGTTTTCGTTTTTGTTTCTTGTCTTCTCCTGAATATAAAATGGCACTTGTGACTACGATATCAGTATGGAATATGAGCTGTCGAATTTTAGGAATTGGTTTGTAAAAATTTTTCTACCCCCGCCTATAATCTCTTATAAGAACGGATGATTAAATACATGCTTCTGATGATTAGATAACTCCAAGGTTTTCAGTAGAAACGAATTTCTATCTCTTAAGTATCTTAGACGAACAAGGAATAAAATTCTTTCAATTCTGGCTAAAGCAGACGGTATATTCTCGGCGTTCTGAGTCATTAGCATGAGAAATACGTGGATGCAACTGAGGATGAAATGGAGAGAATTGTTTTTCCATTAAGTCCGGATGATCGTACACTTTCGATTTTCGGAATATAATCCGGTTTACAGAGGGTATACTGTTATCCGGAGTCAACGTCGAATCATCTCATCAGTTTAGCTGATTTCGTATACATTTTGGATTGCAGAAGATCAAGTCATTTGAATCAATCTTTCTAGATGCTTTTGTTTTAAATATATTTTCCCATTTTTTTTCTTTTTACTAAGAGTATTTGTTTTTTTGCTGAAAGTATGTTTCTTCTTTTTGCTGAGAGCACAGTTTTCTTTTCCCTGGACGAATTTTTTTCGTAAAAGTATATTCTTTCTTTCGTCTGAGAGCATATTTTTTAATAAAGATTTTATTTTACAATGACGATTGCTCCCGAAATTCTTTTCTAGTTATGAAATTCCTTTTGTTCCTCTCTCTCTCCTTTTTCAAAACATTCGGTTTATCCTTTACTAACGTTAGAATTTTCCTCCAAAATTTTCAGCAACTTTATTTAATAAATTTAGTGAATTTTCGATAACCTCAGAGGACCAAATTCTACATATGGAGCACCTCATATTATACATCTGGAAATGCTTCATCTCCTTTCTACCAATAAGAAATTAAAAATCTTCCCTAAACTGAGAAGGGCATGTATATATATGGCCTAAATTATTCTAGGGGGAAAGGCTGCGCAAAAATATTAACTATTTCAAGCCTATCAAACATTTTACTAAATATACATTCCCTCTTTTTTCCTTAAGTTTGATCATATGATCATATTGTATTGTCCTTATCTTGTATAATTTAAATTCTTTTTTTATAACCCTCAGCTTGTCTAATTTAAATTCTTTTGTACACTTCTCAGTTTGTATAACTTAAATTCTTTTGTATATTCCTCATCTTGTATAATTTAAATTCTTTTTTGTAACCCTAATCTTGTCTAATTTAAATTCTTTTGTACACTTCTCAGTTTTTATTATTTAAATTATTTTGTATATTCCCCATCTTGTATAATCTATTTTGTGTATTCTTTGTATAATCCTCATTTTCACAATTTACATTATTTTGTACAATACTCTTCTTTTATTTAAGCCACCTGTTTCTCTGAAATTCCTGCACTCAGTTTTTTCTCTGTCATTTACTGTTTCTTTGAAATTCCTGCACTCATTTTCTTCTCTGTCATTTATTGTATTAGCCAAATCAATATTGGAAAGGACATATCGATAACAATAAATTTATGTAAGAATTCGCGAAATTGGATTCAATTTAAACGATATTAGCCGAATTGTGTTGCACAGTTTCTTGAACGGTTGGTTAAACATATCGGTTACAAATTATAAGCCATGATTTTGAAAATATCTACGAAAGATTTCACAAAAACCCTCTCAAGAGCAAAATCGATGACTTATCAGAGTGTAGATCTCACCAATATTGGTTCTTTAATTTCTTCAAAACAACTGAGAACGATTTAAAGCTAACTGCGATGCCAAGAAGTTCATACTAGATAAAAGAGAGATCGAATCTTAGATAGAAGGCAAAGAGCGACGAAAAAGAGATTTTTCCCCTATAAAAAACTTATATCTCCTTTTTTCTCTGATAGACGAAAAAAAGAGTTAGAAGGGTAAAATAATACGGGAAATTTTTTGCCCTCTCCTCCAAAGGAGATCTTTACTCCTATATTGAATGACGTTTTCAAAATGTAGGCTGTTGGATAAGATTAGATGCATCAAATCTGTGGTTTTCAGGGACAAAGAGATACCGAGAACATCCAAATTTCCATTTTGACATTCCTGGAATCGTATAATAAATTCATTTCTGAACATTTTTGTAGAAAAAAAAAAGAAATTTAAATATTCCAGGGATTTTGGGGTGTCGTATTGGCTATTTTTGCAAGCTTTGAAAAATGGTTTGAAGCCACCATGGGTCCTAGACAGCTACGGCAGAATGGTAAAATGCAACCTGAAGATCTCTAAGAATCTTCCTTATCTTTAATACCATCTCCAGCGACCCGCAAAATTACTGCATATGATAAGACGTACAAAATGTTTTGTTCAAATGGAATTTTTAATTTGATAGAGAATGATATTTACATCATAAAAACTTGTTGAAAGTTTCAAGTGGCCGCGTCTCTCACTTCTGGGTTGCTAAAGTGTCATATTTCCATTGATCGGATTCTACTGATTTCCATATAACTACGACAATACGATTTTTATCACTCATCTAGAAATGATGAGCGCCAAGCATACACTTAGGTGCTTTACGTCTTTTACATATTTTACGTCTTTTGTCTGTTTTTTGGTTTTTATGTCTTTTATCTGTTTTACGTCTTTTGTATATTTTTTCGTCTTGTGTCTGTTTTTCGTCTTGTGTCTGTTTTACGTCTTCTGTCTGTTTTACGACATTTACGTCTCGTTTTACGTCTTTTTAGGTACTTTGTCAGTTTTACGTCCCTTAGGTATTTTGTCAGTTTTACGTCTTTTGTCTATTTTACGGCGGAATTATAGTTGTGGTTACTTCGCATCAAAGCATACTTCTTTCGTAAGGAATAACTATCGCCATTTCCCAACGGTGCAAAGAACGCTTACTCAGAGATCTCATAAAGATCATA